>OZ007572.1:62132647-62230147 GCA_963931925.1 Onchidella celtica
TAGGAATGGTATGGTATTATACCAATGTAATGTTATTCTTGTAGGTGCCGAGGTCGGGCCGAAGAGCGCCGCCTACGGTGAGCCCAGGGGATAGGCCAGCATAGGGCCGGAGGCCACACATAGGCCAGGAAGGAAGCTGTCGGTGCAGGACAGTAGAGGCACATGAGTCGTGGCAGTCTGGCCACCGACAGGGACGTATATATGATCGTAATGTGCTGTTGCCATGTTGATGTGCTATTGAACTGTTGATGTGCTATTGAAATGCTAATGTGCTATGGCCATGTTGATGTGCTATTGGAATGCTAATGTGTTATGGCAATAGGAAGGGGCTATTGAGAGACTGCGGTGCCAGTGAAATATTAATGTGCTATTAAGACATGGAGAGGAGAAGCTGAGACCGAAGTGTCTTTAGAAAGTAACTACCGGGTTGTGGGCCCGAGGAAGAGTGCATGTGGGAATAAGGCCGTTGGACGGCAGTAACGTGAATAATATAATGTATGTAGTTGCGCTATTATCTTTATGTTTATGTATAATAAATGTGTGAGTCTGATGGGTTGTTCTGTTAAGTGTTATACTTGTTCGTTCGTGATTGTTGTCTTGTTATAATTATTACATCTCCCAGTCTGGGATTTGTGACACTGGGGGCTCGTCCGTTGTGACACTGGGGGCTCGTCCATTTTCGTAATATTTAGTTAGTAGGTATTTGTCAGTGGGCATTTGTTACTTTAGTTTTTGTCCACGTAATACTTATCTTGTGGTAGGAATTTGTGCTGTCTTTGTTCGTGGGATGAATGGAAATTTCATGATGGTATGATTTATGTGTTTTTATGAATATGTATTGATGCATGTATTTTGATGAATATGTATTAATGTGTACTTAAATTTCTGCAGAGTGTGTGTGCCAGCCTGTAGAGGTCAAGCAGCCAGAGCTCCGAGAAAGGGGAGGAACTTAAGTCTAGTAGAAAGTTAAGTGAAACTGAAATTTTGTACCCTGGATTGGGGGCTGTTCCTTAACCTGTCTTTTTCTCTGTTTTTGCTGTTTTCGTTGTAATTGATTGTACGGGCGGTGGCGCGGGTTTGCTGTGTTGAACTTAGTTTATCCTTTTAAAAAGGTGTGGTAAACTTTGGAACTTCGTTCATCACAGTGAACAGTTCTATAGGGACCTGTATTGTTGTTTAGATTGTGGCGTTCCATCTTCCTCGTTGTTTTAGGAAGACGTTTCTCTTGTCCCTCTCTTACCTATCTGTAGATACGTTCTTTTTTTCAGACTCTGTTCTTGTTCGTACCTTGTAGTGTAATCGGTGTAGTTAGGTTGTATTTTTTTTTCCATTATATTTTCTTTTTTAGGTCTTTGTCCTAGTCTGGTTCGTTGTCCTTGACGTACTTGTGGTCCTTCTACTGAATTTCCTCATTTTTGTCTTTTCTATTCTCTATTGTTATTTGATAGTGCTATACATTTAATGAATATAGAATTAGTTAGGAAGTAGGTTATAAAATGTTCAGTAGGTAAATTTCTGAATTGTATTTGAGACAATTGGGTGTTGTTATATCTGGTGTGATCTCAGGTCTCTGGTCGTGTCGTTAGTGATCATACCGACAGGTTAGTCTTTTTCATAATACATACCATAACCATAAATCTGTGAAATGGCGGATCTCCGTGAGCTCATGAAATTGGGTACGGAACTTGGCCTTGAGGGAGTGGAGCTGCGCAGCTGGATTAAAGAGCAGCAGGCGGAATTGCGCGAGGAGCGTGCTAAAGATAGAGAGCGAGAAAAAGAGGCTCAAGAGCGGCAACAGGAAAGAGAGGCTAAGGATAAGGAGCAGGAAAGAGAGGCTAAGGATAAGGAGCAGGAAAGAGAGGCTAAGGATAAGGAACAGGAAAGGGAGTTTAAGTTAAAGGACTTAGAAGCTCAGCAACAGGAGAGACAGGCTAAGGAAAGGGAGCAGGATATAAAGTTAAAGGAGATAGAGGCGCAAGTAAAGATTGCGGAGTTGGAAATCAAGAAGAATGCGCCAACAGAAACAGTTGAGCGGCGGGGGCAAAATAAAGGTGGCGTTAGGATTAAGCTGCCTACGTTCGACGACCGGAAGGACGACATAGACGCCTTCCTTTACAGGTTCGAACTGAACGCACAACTGCAATGGGGGGAGAATAAACAATTATGGTCCACGTACCTGGCTTCCTTGTTGCAGGGGCGAGCGTTAACCTACTTTAAAGAGCTACAGCGCGAAGACGTACATGATTACGATAAGCTGAAGTCTTTGCTGCTTCGCCGATTTGCGCGTACAGAGGAATATTTCCGGGAGCAGTTTAGGCGAGCACGTGCGGATACCAGGGAGGACTTTGCTGCCTTCGTCGCGAGACTAACAGAATATTTCACGAACTGGGTGGACTTGGCGCATGTGGGCGCGGATTTTGCTAAATTGAAAGACCTAATGATCCGTGACCAGCTGTACGCGTCGTGCCATAAAGATCTGGTGGCTTTTCTCAAAGAAAACGAACCCGCGACGGTGCAGGAGGCGTCTAAGTTGGCGGAAGCATACCGTACGGCACATCCGTCCAAACCAGTCGCGAGGGCGTACGTACAGGATGCTGGTTACGTCGCCGTGGTTGAGGGGTCGCCGGCAGGACATAAAGACAGGTCGCGTCAGCGTGGTGCCTATAACGGGCAAGCCCAGGGGCAACGTAGGGGGTATCACCAATCACCTGCATATGGATCCGGTAAGTTTGACCGAGCAGGAGGGTTAGGTCGCGGTAATGGCCGAGGGCGATTTGTGACCTTTGCCGATGACCGACGGCATAGGGACTTTAGTTCCGGTCGCGATGGGTCACGGGGACCCAGGTCTAGCGGAGCACAGGGAGCGGAGTGTTGGACTTGCGGACGCGTAGGTCATTTTTCACGCGATTGTAGGGCCGCGAAGTGTTGGAACTGCGGCAGAGCAGATCACATCAGCGTGAATTGCCCTGCAGGTAGGATAGCGGCGAACGTGGATGACAATCGCAGTGGCTCCAGTCCATGTTCCCCTAATAAATTTCATCATGCGGCCGCGTGTGTTACATCGGACAACGGAGGCGGACAGTATTCTAAGTATCCCAGTTGTGAGAAGTTATTATCTTCCGGTGTTTTACCTTGTGGGAGAAAGATCCCCGTTATAAATTCATGTCATACAGGAGGTGGTCTTAGGGTTTATCCGGGGTTTGTTGGGGACGAACCGGTCTCGGTTTTACGAGATACAGGATCTACCGTTGTGGGAGTGCATAGGGACTGCATTCGGGATTCGCAGCTTACAGGTGAGACTGTCCCGTGCATCCAATTTTCAGGGGCCATAGAGAAATTACCCATGGCAAAGATAGTGATAGATACGCCTTTCCTTAGCGGGGAAGTCGAAGCAGTCGTTGGTTGCTTTCCAGGCGCCCAGCTCATCATTGGTAATGTATCGCGGGTGGTTTCCCCTTCCGAGGAGAATGTGCAGGCATGGTCACAATCAAAAGGTATTGACTTTTGTGCCGCAGTCGAGACACGTCGACAGGTAGGTGATGGGAGTAAGATTAGACCTTTGGCAACGCCAGCGGTCAACCTGGATATCACACCAGGGCGTTTGGCGACATTACAAAAGGAGGACCCATCATTGAGTCCATGTTTTGAGGAGGCGCGAACGGAGAAAACGAGGAAATATAAGAACGGTTCGTCTTCCTTTGTTATTCAGGCGGGCATACTGTTCCGTAAGTATGTAACGGTGGCCTCCATTTTAAAGCAGGTCGTTGTGCCAGCGTTGCTAATCGCAACAGTATTGCATTTGGCACATGATGTCCCATTAGCGGGTCATATGGGAATAGCTAGAACCAAAGAAAGGGTTCTTAAGAATTTTTACTGGCCATCCATCGACAGAGATGTACGGTTATATTGTAAGACGTGCAGTGCGTGCCAAAAGACGACGCACAAGGATCGTACACCCCAGGCTCCTCTTCGGAGTATTGCGGAAGAGGCGTCTAGTATCGCTTCGAAAAGAGCAAAAGACTATAAAGATAGAGGTTCCAAACTGAGAATTTTTAAGCCAGGAGACAAGGTCCTATTGTTATTACCTACGGACCATAATAAGTTATTGATGACATGGAAAGGTCCTTATGTTATTGAGCGAGTTGTTTCAAAGGTAGATTACGCTATCCACATTGATGGATCGAGTAAGGTTTTCCATGTTAATATGCTACAGAGATTTTATGAGAGACCACAGTATCTGTGTGCACAGACAAAACCAGAGGAGACTGTCTTCTCTATTGCTTGTACGGGGGTCGTAGACCAGTTAGACAGTGACGTAAGCGACACCGAGGCGCAGGAAGAGATACAAATTCAATTGCCGGAGTTAACTCCGACACAAGGTTACAGGGACGTAAAATTTAACCCTGACCTTACGAGTTCAATGAGTAGGGAACTTAAGACCCTGTTAGCGTCATTCCCGGATGTTATTACGGATTTGCCGGGTCGCACTACAGTGATCCAGCACCAAATAAAGTTGACTTCGGATAAGCCAGTATCTCTTAGACCTTATCCGCTGCCTTTTTCTTCGAGAGATAGAGTTATAAAGGAAGTTGAGTCAATGTTGAAGTTAGATGTGATAGAACCATCAACATCGCCGTATTCATCACCCATCGTCCTCGTGAAAAAACTTGATGGATCGGTGCGGTTCTGTATTGATTTTCGAAGATTGAACACTATTACGGTAGGCGATAGGGAGTCTATTCCGTTTCAGGAGGAACTAATAGCTTCATTGGCCGGGTCCACGTGGTTTTCCAAGATAGATTTAACGAAAGGTTATTGGGAAATCCCTCTTACTGAGGAGTCTAAACAATACACGGCGTTCCAAACGCCCATTGGATTATTCCAATTTAAGGTCATGCCATTTGGGTTGGTAAATGCGCCAGCGACGTTTGCACGATTAATGAGACTGGTGTTGAAGGACATACCTAATGTCGTGTCATTCTTTGACGATATAGCATGTCATATGTCGACATGGTCTGATCATATTCAGACACTAACAGTAATTTTTAAACGATTACGTCATTTTGGGTTAACTGCTAAACCCGCAAAGATGGATTTGGCATGTCCAGAGATAGTATTCTTAGGACATATCGTGGGTAGAGGTGTTCAGAGACCTGAAGTAACAAAAATTGACAAATTAGTAGAGTTGCAAATCCCTAAAACAAAGAAACAAGTCAGAAGCTTAGTGGGAATTTTAAATTATTACAGAAAGTTCATTCCAAATTTTTCCTCCTTGTCATCTTCTCTTACTGACCTTACTAAGAAGGGACAACCCGATAAGGTCCAGTGGACGTCTGAATGTCAGACAGCATTTGATAATTTGGTGACAGCATTATCATCGTCACCCATTCTGATATTACCCGATTTTCGATCTAATTTTATCCTCAGAACGGATGCGTCGGACTCTGGTGTCGGCGCTTGTCTTCTACAGGAGAAGAACGAATGTTTACATCCTGTATGTTATGTCAGTAGGAAGTTATTGCAGAGAGAAAGAAAGTATTCTGTGATAGAGCGGGAGTGTCTTGCCATTGTGTGGTCCGTCCAGAAATTAGGACGTTATCTCATGGGACGAGAATTTTGTATCCAGACAGACCACAAGCCACTAACGTTTTTGTCGAAGAATCGTTCGTCCAGCCCACGCTTGTCTAGATGGGCATTGGCTTTGCAGCCGTATACCTTCGTTATTCAACCAATTCCAGTGTAGCATCTGCAAGCTATCCCTTGCCCTCCCCCGTTTTCTTCGTACACTGGTGAGCATGTGTTCATTTCTTCTTTCATTTTATTGTTGACGACCGCCAGAGTGTACTGTACTCCGTGACCTGACCTTCTTTTCTAGTGAGTAGTTTTTTTCCTCGCTCGCTTGTTGTCAGTGTTTTGACTCGTTCAGTAAATATTAGTATGTTCCCGAACATTCGATAACATTGTGGAGACGAATGTTTACGCCAGATTTGGCCTTGGGTGATGTAACCTGATGACGTATTGATGCGTGATTGGTTAGTTTGTGCGAGGGCAAAGGTAACGTTTATTTCGGGAACTTTCTGTAGGAATGTTTATATATATAGACCTGTGTGAGTGGTTGGGGGGTGAGTAAGTGAGTTTCCTTTTGTGTGGCGTAGATATTTAGTTTCGCTGGTGTCTTCCTAGTAATTTATTGTTCACTATACAGTTATTAAACTTTAGTATTATTTAATCTATCGTCGGATCTCGTGTTTATTTATTTTACAGCTGTAATAGTTTCGTTTTCTAAAGGGTTGTAGTTATATCAACTAACTCCCCCCTACTATAACGTGCTAGAACAACCTCAGCTGTTACATATTGGGGGCTCGTCCGGGATCCTTTTATATTCGAGCGGACCAGATCAAAATTACTAGATTTATTTACATAGTTTATTGTAGAATATCATCGACAAGCTATCTACAACATGTCGGAGGTTATTGGAAGGCTTAGCCAGGAAGCGGACGCTATGGAGCTCACTGGGCAGGAGAGACGGGACTACCTCCGTGAAGGCCTGGAAAGAGAAAGACAGCTGGAGGCTCAACGACAGGAGAAGGAGGCTGAACGACAGGCTCGGGAGAAGGAGGCTGAACGACAGGCTCGGGAGAAGGAGATGAACCACGAGTTGGAGATGGAGAAGATCCGCCAGCCACGTGGAGGCAACGACTCAGCGCAGAAGACCAGCGACCACGCCAGTTCTAAGAGACCCAAGCTACCTGCATTTCAGGACAAGAAGGACGATCTGGATAGCTGGTTGCTGCGGTTTGAGAGGTTTGCTGAGACAGCTGAATGGCCCAGATCCACCTGGACGACATCACTGTCTGCCCTGCTGACCGGGAGAGCTTTGGAGTGCTTCTGCAGACTACCGATCGACGAAGCCAAGGACTACGACAAGATCAAGGAAGCGTTGCAGAAGAGGTACAACCTGTCAGAGGACGGATACCGACTCATGTTCAGACAAGGTAAGCCTGAAGATGGAGAAGATGTTGGAATGTTTTTGACCAGGATCAAGACCTATCTAGAGAGGTGGATAAAGCTGTCGAAGACGGAGGAGACCTACGAAGGAGTGAGAGATCTGTTCGTCAGAGAGCAATTCATGGATGCCTGCCCACCAGACCTTGCAACCCATGTGAGGGAGAGGAAACCAAAGACGCTACAGGACATCGCAGATTCAGCGGAGGCGTACCTGGTAGCGAGGAACCGGACGCTCAGCGGGAGCGCCAGACTGCAGAGCCGGCCAGTGCGACAGAGGCCCAACGGAGACAGAAGCCCACAGGTCTGCCATAGGTGCCAGAGGCCGGGACACAAGGCGACGGAGTGTCGTGCAAAGTTAAACGACAAAGGTGAGTTGAAATGTTACCTTTGTGGAAAGCCAGGCCACGTTCGGAGAATGTGTCCAGCCCAGAAGGATATGGGACGAGGCAAGCCGAACAAGGCGGCGGCGGCCGTAGTTATAGCGGCGGACGAGTCGTCAAGACAAGATGTGACGACGGCTGACACCAGCATCAACGTTCAAGCGGTAATGAAGGACGGGAAACTACATTTAGCGGTGCCTGTTACTTGCGGAGGATGCAGTGACGGAAGGACCGTGGAGAAACTGAAGTTACCAGTGATGAAGGGCTTGATTGGAAATCGAGCGGTAGATGTCCTAAGAGATACCGGCTGTGAAAGTGTAGTGGTGCGGCGAGCACTGGTGGACGACGGACAGCTCACCGGTGGGAAGAAACTTATCGCGAGGATCGATAACTCCTTGCTAGCGGCGGAGGAAGCCGTTATCGACGTGAAGACGCCTTACCTGACGGGCAAAGTGACGGCGCTGTGTCTCCCGGAGACCATCTGCGACCTAGTAGTCGGGAACGTGGACGGAGCGAAGGATCCGTACGACCCTGATACTGAGGTGATGGTAGGAGCGGTGACCACGAGGGCCCAGGAGAAGAGGAAGGACCAGTCTACGTCGCTGAAGGTGCCGAGGGCAGAACGGCACGCGGGAGTGGATAGAGAGGAACTTATCCGACTCCAAGAAGAAGACGAAGTCATTAGGAAGTTAGAGCAGAAGAAGATCCCAACTAATAGAGGCAATAAATCTGTTCATTTTGAGAAACATGGAGGAGTACTGTACCGGATCTACAAGGACCTGAGACAGGCGACGGTTATAAGGCAAGTGGTACTACCCGAGAAACTGAGAGAGTATGTACTGAGTGTAGCCCACGACTCGATCGTCGGAGGACACCTCGGCGTGAAGAAAACCAAAGACAGAGTTATGAGCAATTTTTATTGGCCTGGAATTGAAGGTGACGTCGCGAGATACTGCCGCTCATGCGACATATGCCAGAGGACGGTGAACAAAGGAGCGACCCCAAAGGTGCACCTGCAGAGTATGCCAGTAGTGGACGTACCATTTAGGCGAGTGGCCGTGGACTTAGTAGGACCTATCGACCCCCCAAGTGAAGGTGGACATCGGTATATCCTGGTGTATATAGACTACGCTACTCGTTACCCTGAAGCCACACCCTTGAAGAAGATCGACGCAGAAACGGTAGCAGAAGCCTTAGTGAACATCTACAGCCGTTTGGGTGTGCCCGAAGAGATCTTGTCCGACCAAGGGACCCAGTTTATGTCAGATGTCATGAAGGAAACGAATAGACTACTGGGAATTCGACAGTCGACCACTACAGTCTACCACCCTATGTGCAACGGGTTGGTGGAGCGATTTAACGGCACACTGAAGAAGACCTTAAGGCGACTGTGCGCAGAGCAACCCAAGCAGTGGCACAGATACATCAACCCGCTGCTCTTCGCATATCGTGAAGTTCCCCAAGAGTCGACCAAGTTTGCCCCATTCGAGTTGCTGTATGGGAGAACTGGGAGAGGACCAATGCACATCTTACGACAACTATGGACCAAGGACGTAGAGGAGCCGGAAACGAAGACCAGTTACCAGTACGTCATGGAACTACGTGAGAGGCTGGAGGACACATGGAAGTTAGCGACGGAAGAACTCTCCAAGGCTCAAGGTAGACAGAAGACCTACTACGACCGGAAGGCGCGAGAGAGGAAGTTCCGCCCCGGAGATGAAGTGTTGGTGCTACTGCCGACGAACACTAACAAGCTCCTAGTCCAATGGAAGGGACCATATAAGGTAGTCTCAGTTGTCGGTGTTAACGACTATAGGGTCAAGATGGGTGCAAAAGAAAAGACCTTGCACGCCAACCTCCTCAAGAGATACATTCCAAGGACGTCAAAAGCAGCAGCAGTGGCAATGGAACCGAGACCTATTGTGACCGAGATGTGTGGGATGGACAACAGTAGGAGAGATATCACGCCTGGACATGTCAACGCCATAAAGGACGGCGGCGGTGATAGTGCTGAGACTGTACTGGCAGAGGACGACATGATGGACAAGAGTCAACCCGTGGAGTCAGCTGGCATGACAATCATCGAGGACTGCGACCTGGAAGGCGACAACGGTGGAACGACGGAGGACCTTGCCGACCTAGGAAGCTGGGACCAGAAGGAAAGCTACAGAGATGTCCAGTATGGAACGCAACTGACATCGGAACAACGTCAAGAACTCTGCGATGTGGTGAAGAATTACCAGCACGTCTTCACCAATCTCCCTGGATGCTGTCAGTTGGGTGAACATCGCATCGACCTGACGACAGAGGTACCAGTTCGTCAACGACCATACCCGGTGCCCTACGCTATGCGCGACTCCTTGAAGGAGGAGCTTACCACCATGGAACGGCTGGGCATCATTCGAAGGAGCTCATCAGCTTATGCTTCACCTATTGTTGTCGTCAAGAAGAAGGACGGATCCAACCGAGTCTGCATCGACTACAGGAGGTTAAACAAGATCACAGTATTCGACCCTCATCCGACAGCAGCGCCATCAGAAGTGTTTCAGAGTCTCTCGAGAGGAAAATTATTCTCTCGGATTGACCTGAGCAAGGGATACTGGCAAGTGAAAGTTCGAGAGCAAGACATTCCCAAGACGGCGTTCGTCACCATGGTCGAACACTATGAATTCATTCGGATGCCTTTTGGGATGATCAACTCAGGAGCCACGCTGAACAGGATCGCAAAGCCATTGATCCGTGGAATGAACAATTTGACAGCATATGTGGACGACCTGCTGATTCATACAGAGACATTCGACGAGCATGTGAAGACTCTCAAGGACTTACTGCAGAGGATGGACCAAGCTGGATTAACTGCAAGACCATCGAAGTGTCTGATTGGAACGTCTGAAGTAGACTTTGTTGGACACTTAGTGGGAGAAGGTATGATTGGCCTGTTAGAAGAGAATGTATGTAAGGTACGAGACGCACCCAGACCCACCACTAAGAAGGAAGTGAAAGCATTCTTAGGATTAGTGGGATATTACCATGAATTTATTCCTAACTTTTCAGCGATTGCATCACCATTGTCTGATTTACTTAGAAAGGGTCAGCCCAATATAGTTCAGTGGGATGAAACGCAGGAGAAAGCGTACACCTCTTTGAAGAATGTCATTATCTCCAAACCCGTGTTATGTTTGCCAGATTTTTCCAAAGAGTTTGTCTTAGCAACTGATGCATCAGATCGCGGATTAGGCGCTAGTCTTATGCAGGAACACGAGGGAAAGTTATACCCTGTGGCATATGCTAGTCGTAAGCTATTGCCTCGTGAGACAAAATATTCGGTCTCAGAGCGCGAATGTTTAGCTATTGTTTGGGCTGTAAAAAAGTTTACTTTGTATTTGTATGGAAAGGAGTTTGTGCTCCAAACTGACCATCGGTCATTAGAGTTTTCGAACTCTGCCAAGTTTGACAGTCCAAAGTTATTACGATGGAGTTTATTTTTACAGTCTTATCGATTCAGGATTCACTACGTAAAAGGCAGAGAAAATGTCTGTGCCGATTTCCTGAGCAGGGTATTTTAAAGTAGTACACTATCAGTGAAATGCATTGTAACCCATACTTTTGCCTACTAGATGAATTGCTAGGACGGCAGTATTGTACTGTAATTGGGGACGTAGTTCATCTGTGACTGAATATTGAATTGGTGGCTGATAGAGAGTCATGATGTGTTAGTCACATTTTGATTTTATGCTATGTCATATTAGTTACCAATGGAACTTGGTGTAATTTTTGGAAAATGTAACCCAAATGGGGACTGCGAGCAAGCAGTGTTTGTGTTATATGGCATTGTTGTAACTTGTTTTGACCTAATATGATGAAGAAAGACCCTGATCAGTGGTCGGTATATATTGGTATTTTTGTCATTGTACGTATGAGTTATACATTTTGGAGATAACCATGTTATGTACAACAAGTTATATGCTATGATTCGTGCACGGAGCATTGTGTAAACGATGGGCCATCGTTTCACCATATATGATTTGTAATAATATCATTGACCATTGTTTCACCACAGTGGTGGCGGTGTGTTATTTTGACTAGTAGGCCTAATGTTTACTATTGGGAAGCAATGACGGTATTGTATTAGTTATGGTATTAGTGATACAAAGTACACTGCATTGTATTGTATTTGTGATGACATTCGGGAAGACACTGAAATTGTTAATAATTGTAATAGAATTAGCAACTACCTTTGTGAGATTGGGAGTACTGTAAGATTGTTATTTCAAGATATTGCAGACGCTGAATAATGTTTTGGAGTTGAAAAATATTCAACTTAAATTGGGGAGTTGTGTATCATCTGCAAGCTATCCCTTGCCCTCCCCCGTTTTCTTCGTACACTGGTGAGCATGTGTTCATTTCTTCTTTCATTTTATTGTTGACGACCGCCAGAGTGTACTGTACTCCGTGACCTGACCTTCTTTTCTAGTGAGTAGTTTTTTTCCTCGCTCGCTTGTTGTCAGTGTTTTGACTCGTTCAGTAAATATTAGTATGTTCCCGAACATTCGATAACATTGTGGAGACGAATGTTTACGCCAGATTTGGCCTTGGGTGATGTAACCTGATGACGTATTGATGCGTGATTGGTTAGTTTGTGCGAGGGCAAAGGTAACGTTTATTTCGGGAACTTTCTGTAGGAATGTTTATATATATAGACCTGTGTGAGTGGTTGGGGGGTGAGTAAGTGAGTTTCCTTTTGTGTGGCGTAGATATTTAGTTTCGCTGGTGTCTTCCTAGTAATTTATTGTTCACTATACAGTTATTAAACTTTAGTATTATTTAATCTATCGTCGGATCTCGTGTTTATTTATTTTACAGCTGTAATAGTTTCGTTTTCTAAAGGGTTGTAGTTATATCAACTAACTCCCCCCTACTATAACGTGCTAGAACAACCTCAGCTGTTACATACAGGAACCAGCAATCATATCGCCGACTACCTTAGTCGAGCCTAAGGGAAGAGTTCAGGAGCTTATACATCGGAGGACAGGAACATTGACAGGATCTGTGTGAACGAGTCGTCGACTTTAAAATATTGACATTATAAATATTATATGAAGAATGGTTGATATGTTGATTGGTTCTGATTCTGTATTAGATATTGTGTTTAGTTAGCTATTGATGATGTGATACATATATGCATAGTGCAGGGCATATTGACCCCCATATTTTTCCCTGATTCCGGTATTTTATGTGCTAGAGGCATTGGTAGGTCAATTTTATGTAAGTATTGCTCACGCTCACTCGTTGACAGTCATCTTGATGCGATTTGAAATTAATTGCATTAATTTTTTGGGGGTGGGGGATGATGTCACGAGCGAGTGAGCGAGGATCAGTAGTTACGAGAAGAGGGGAAAGCGTGCATGTTGTGATTGGGGGGGGGGGGTCTGAATGAGGCGAGAGCGCTGTATTACTATCACTGCACACTAAGACGTCTAAGAAAGCGGACGCAGGAGAAAGCCCCAGAGGGCGAACATAAGGAGAGCAGTCGGAAGACTTGGGAGTAGTGTTTTTCCAGTGATGACTGGTAGGTGAAACGATGATTGATAATTATGATTGATGTATGATATTCGTCTATTACCATGATGTAAATAAGTATATGTGAGGAATGTGGAAGTCCTTGATACTGTATATAGCAATGTGCGCCATGAGCGATAGATGAAAGTTGAGTTCATGGATTTGTAGCGAGAGTGAGTATTGTGTACTACAGTGGAGGTGTGTTACCGTAAGATGTTTGGTGAGTGAAAGGTGGACTATTGTGTGTACGCTTCATGAGTCGTAAGGAGGGGTGAAGTGAATAGGAATGGTATGGTATTATACCAATGTAATGTTATTCTTGTAGGTGCCGAGGTCGGGCCGAAGAGCGCCGCCTACGGTGAGCCCAGGGGATAGGCCAGCATAGGGCCGGAGGCCACACATAGGCCAGGAAGGAAGCTGTCGGTGCAGGACAGTAGAGGCACATGAGTCGTGGCAGTCTGGCCACCGACAGGGACGTATATATGATCGTAATGTGCTGTTGCCATGTTGATGTGCTATTGAACTGTTGATGTGCTATTGAAATGCTAATGTGCTATGGCCATGTTGATGTGCTATTGGAATGCTAATGTGTTATGGCAATAGGAAGGGGCTATTGAGAGACTGCGGTGCCAGTGAAATATTAATGTGCTATTAAGACATGGAGAGGAGAAGCTGAGACCGAAGTGTCTTTAGAAAGTAACTACCGGGTTGTGGGCCCGAGGAAGAGTGCATGTGGGAATAAGGCCGTTGGACGGCAGTAACGTGAATAATATAATGTATGTAGTTGCGCTATTATCTTTATGTTTATGTATAATAAATGTGTGAGTCTGATGGGTTGTTCTGTTAAGTGTTATACTTGTTCGTTCGTGATTGTTGTCTTGTTATAATTATTACATCTCCCAGTCTGGGATTTGTGACAAATGGGTATAAAACTTTTTTAAATCTAGTTGTAGATCTTGGCTTCTCTTAGAAAGGACAGGATGCGTTGCACGACCACGTCAGAAAATAATTCTTTCATGGATCCGCAGGCATAGTGTCTTCTTCGGATATGCATGAAGTCTACGCATTCAGTCAAAATACGTTTTACTGACAGGAGAGGGGGATATCCTACCAGAAGTGTCCGCTAAGCAACCGCTCTTGGGAGAGAAAATGCACCGAACGGAGGGTTCTCGAAATAAAAAAAGACTTCGCAAGTCTCTGCCCTTGCTATATAAAAAACAGTAAATTAGGCTACGCCAAACGGTTTATCATTCAACAACAACAAACACGTGCAATATCTCTTGTCTCTATTTTTGTTTTTGTTTTTTTACCAGAAACGGGGGTCATCGTCTTTTTGGATGTTTTTTTTCCCCCCTTTTAGTCGTTTAAAAATTTGTCTTTCACAAAGTACTGGTTTTCAACCGGAGTTTAGGATCTCCTTTATTCTATGTGTATTTTCTTCTTCTTATTATTGTTATTATTTCAGGAGCTATTACTATGCGAATTTTTGCTATTCAGATCAAAACATTATTTGGATCAGACAAAACTGGTTGCAAATTGTAAAGTTTTCAAGAAATTACAGATTTGGGTAGGAAATTTGGGGAAATTTTGTGATTTGCTTATGGGGTAATTTTAAACAGATTGTTACAACAAAAGAAAGTCTAATGAAATTACACTCTCATGTATCCAAATTTAACGGAGGGAATTTAGACATGCTGAAAAACATAAGTGCAAAGTTCCAAGCAATTCTGATGAAAACTCATGGAAATTCTTGAAGCATAATTATATATATACTGAAATTGCACAATTTCGAGAACCAAAATCCAACATCGCAGCCAAGTTGTACCATTTTTTACCCTATTGTTTTCGTTTTCCCCTACTTTGACCATGCTGACTTCGATGGTGAGAGAAAATAATCCCAGTCTTTAGTGGTGTGCAAAATCGCATCGAAAGCACGCCCACTCCCGTCCACGCCCATGCACTCACACACACACACACACGCACACACACACACACATCCACACCTTAACCATTAACTTCCCAAGGCCTGGCCCTACAAGCTCCCAGGCGCAAGGAGGATAACTCTAAACAATTCAAAGACCTTCATCAAGGCTGCCACTGTACAATCAAATCTACCTCGATCACCCTTCAAAAACATGTTGTAAACGAAAATGATTTACCTTTCAGATGGTGTCAAATTTAATTAATTGTATGCTCAACAAGGAAGTTAAAGACAAAAAAAGAAAACGAAATTAGAAAAACGTCCCAAAATACAACTTTTACATTAAAAAAAAAATTTACAACGTGCTTCAGTGTCACCGTAGTTTGATTCGGTAAAAAGTTCACAGGTCAAACTTTTTAAGCTTCCGGCTACCGTAGCGACGGTGATTCCTACCCAATTATTACGGTCCAAACTGCCGTTGTTTCTTTCTTTTTTTTTTTCCTATAGGTCAAGGCGATGCGGGCGATGCGGGGGTATACTAGAAGTTAAGCAGACATTTTACCGAATTCAGTGATACTAGTACTACTAGCATGAAATCTATACTGTCGTCCTCGCGTCTCCCAAGTTTTGAACCACTTTTCCGACCGAAAGCGGATATTGTACGTCGAACCGGACGCATTTATAGCGTTCGTAACATGTCGCCTTATCTCGCGCGCGACTAAACTGTTCAATCACTTGTGCTTTTTGCAGATTATTACTTGTTCGTGCTCAGTTATACGCTCTCTTATAGCTACGACTATGGGCAATCATGCCTACAAATTTTCATGCCCAATTTCAGAACGATCCATTCGGTACTTCTGGAGTTTATTCATTACGAAGAAATGTTCTTGTATTTTTATAGTACAGATTGTCTGGTTTTGCTTTTGCTGATCATTGGCCGAGCATGTGGCTGCTGGTCTCGAGTCATGTGCAGAAATAATGAGGCAGCAGAAAGCCCACAAGAACCAACGCCTCCACTTTCCACGTCACACCCGCCATTTGTAGCCGCTGTGCCAGTAGTGGCGCCCACCTCCACGTCACTTCAGCGGCAAAGGTACCGCTGGCCACGCGCTCTATAAAACTTGGAATCGAAATCGATGAGAAGAGTCGTTAGAGAAAAGTTTTAAACTTGAAGCTGTGGACAGACGGGAGGTTCAATAGTGAAAAGACGTACAGATTTTTGTTCACTTCATTGCCAGAGGTAAGTTGAATATCCTCAGAGCAAAGAAACGTTTATAAGTCTGCCAGATAACGTCTGTCTTTCGAGAGGCTGACTGAAAGACAAATGGATGCTGGATAGACTGAAATGTCTTACTTGGGCAAATGGCAATGATCGTTTTTGTTGGCTGGCTCTTTGGGCATAGTTATCATTTTAAGCCGTTTTGAGACCACATTCGAATAACAAATATGTTACAGTAGTTTTTAGCTGACTTTTATTAATATAGATTATCATCATTATTATTATTATTATTATTATTATTATTATTATTATTAGCTAGCCCGCTGGCTCAGGGAATACACAGATGTGATTTTTAAAATTCAGGTTCGATGTGTAAATATAGCGCAGAACGAAATTTCCTGTCATACTTTTTAATTCAACTTGAAGAAAATGTGCCTTTTGTTCCGGCTCAAAATATCAAAACACTTTTTCATGTTCAACTCAGTTGTGGCTCAAAATCGACAAAAATATTTAAAAATATAGCGGACTTCAAGATCTTTTCAAATGTGCCCACTTACACCTTTACATCTTTCAATGCGTAAGATATTTTGTAGAATTGTTGAGGAGAAAGCACTATTCGATGACGTACTCTCTCTCTCTCTTACAATAAAAGTAGTAATCTGCAGTCCCGCTTCAGAACTGATGCGCGCCAGGACACTGCGCACCAAGCTGGATATGGTTATTTTTTATGACATGCACGGTACTAAAGTCGAAACAAAACAAAGGCATTATTCGATGTTTTTAGGCCTATTTTCGTTTATTACAAAATTACGATACTTCGCTTTCATGTCAAAAGAATAGACATAGTCGCAAAAAGAACTATCTTTCACGTGTAATTTTTTCAGGTCTGGGCATTTCTTCCTCGCAGCAGTGAATTTTTTTTCCTTGCTGTTTTTTTATATAGATTTATGGTTCAGCGTTTAAAAAGCATTGCATGATGACATCGGAGATCTTACTTCCTGCATAATATGATTATTGTTACATTCTTTAGGGGATGGGTGGAATTGTTGTTTTTTCTATTGTGACTTTAAATGTTAAGTTTGTATGTACACAAATTTAATACAGATATAATATATATAAACTGCACTAAAAAAATATGGCTGATGGACTTTTTTATTTGGAGTGAAATGGAAAGTAATCTCTGTCTGTGGGGATATTTCTAGCTAGATCGTGAAATGTAGAGGGGTTTTTTTGGCAACTAATCGGACTGTTACGTCAATACAGAACTGAAGTGATCAGAACCTGTTTACTTGTTATATATTATACTGATTTATGACCCAAGTTGCAAAATTTGCTGGTTAATGTGTTCTATTTATAACTCGCTATTTCGACAATGACAACAGGGATGGTGCAGCGGGAACTGTCTATAGTAAATCACTGTATGCATTTCAAATTCTGGTGAAATTTTTAAAGTAGTCAATATCCTGTTTCAACAACAGACTAGTCCTATAATTTAACGTGACGTGTCATTTTTGCCTTATTTACGCTGTGTTCTATTTTTGTAAACATGGAAATGAGCGAACAAATAACCAAATAGATAAAGAAAGAAAACAGTAAATTGATCAGTGGATATTTCAATCACCGAATGAATAAAATTCTAAGTATATAAATAGAATAACTGGTGATACACTTAAATTGCCGTTTTCACGTGTGAATTAAATAAAACAACGGAGCGAACAGTTCTGCGTTTCTCGTGATTGATTACATTTGTGTAGAATTCACAGTTCTACTGATGTTGCCGGTCTGTTCATCAGGAATTAAGGAGGAAAATGCCCCCCCCCCCGTCCGCAGAAAATAAAACGCTGGCATGACTTTGGCATCAGGTTCTCTGTCTACCACTACCTATTGGTTTTCCTTGCTGTTTGCTAGTGTGATTTGTGACAATTGCAAGATTTTGTTTTTAAGCAATTTCATTTAATCCCCAAGAAATAAACATGAGCGGGCATTCTGGTATTGTTGTTTTGTTTTCTTTTGTCGTAGCTGATGTCTTGGGAATTTTTTTTCCTGCATAAGATTTTCAGAATATTTAAAGTGCAGCCATTGGGTGCGTTTACAAAACAAGATAAAGAACAACAACAACTGAATATTATTTTAATGATATCTTATTTGTGAGCTCTGCGTTAAGTGAGTTTGATCAGATAATTGTTTCCGGGTAGAGAATTATGTTGTTTTTTTTCTGTGTTTGGCGCAGCTGAGAGAGAAACCTGGCAATCAACTTTGGCAACAGCACCGGTGTCACCCCGTCTTCTTCCTCTTCTTCTTCTACTTCCTCTCTGTTGCCTGGCTGGAATTTGGGAGCCATCTATATAAAAAAACAGCAAGGAAAAAAAATTCACCGCTGCGAGGAAGAAATGCCCAGACCTGAAAAAATTACATACGAAAGATAGCTCTTTTTGCTACTATGTCTATTCCTTTGACATCAAAGCGAAGTATCGTAATTTTGTAATAAATGAAAATAGGCCTAAAAATATCGAATAATGCTTTCTCCTCAACAATGATGGCCTCCATCCTGCCTCTGTTTTGTTTCGACTTTAAACTTCCGGTTGCGTTTCAAAGTTTAAAGGCATGAGTTTCTGTGCCGTCTGCCTTATGCACGGGCCATGCGGGTCTTACTGTGCCAGTTGTGAGTTGTTTTCTACCTAGATCTACATAATCTGTGTGCTGATTGTGCGTGTTGTTTTCTATCTTGAGACCCCCGTTCTTTGAACGCGTCCTTACACCAGTTGCTTCAAATTTCTAAAAGCTTTGCAAATTCCTTGTCTACGTGCCCAGAGACCTGTTCTGTTTTGTTTTTTGTTTTTGTTTTTTTCATTCCCGCTCCTTTTCGGTGGTATTAGTCCGGGGTGTTGGTTGTTGTTGCTATTGTTGCTTGAGACAATAGCAAAATAGTGTCTTTAATCGATTTAGATTAACCTCGAAGAACGAACAAATCAACAGGAGAGCGCAGCTGGCGGTCTGTCATGGTCGATGTATTTGTGTTTATCACTGTTATCTGACAGTTGTTAAAATAACTGACTTTGCCTTTATTTACGAGGGTTATCTTTTTGTTATTGTCAGTGCATTAATTTTTCGTTATCTTCTTGTTGACTGCTCGCTTGAGAGAGCGGGAAGACAGAATGGGAGACGGAGGGGGAAGGAGGATTGATGTTAAAGCTACACATGCAGAAGACAAAGTAATGTGCTACATCCTCTGCCTATACGGGTCACGGCGGGCAGCAAACGTACAAGCCCGCACCAGCCTGGTTCCATCGCTATCAAATATTTTCTCGTCACCAGCTTTTAACCCTAACCAATAAAAACCGAGTCCTGCAATATGGCAGAGCCCTGCCCTAGCCAAAGAGGCGGCAATTTTCTGATTTGCAAAAAACTCTCTGATGTTATCTTGTGTTGCATGAAACAAGAAAACGAACGGCCAGTGTATACAAACTGGTGTATTATCTGCGATCAGGAATGTCAGTGGGATGAAGTGGGGGGACAAATGGTGCAGTTTTGTTCTTGTCCAACTTCTACATCAAATGCTACACGCATAGATTACATCCTCACCCCACCCCCTACCTCCCAGGCAACTATAGTGGAAACGTGTTTAGGTCTGTATGTCAGGAGGTTCTCACTGTCATTGGCAGTTACACCTCACTTTTCTTCTTTCTACTTTTCTTGTTCTTGTCTCTATGTGTTTTTGTCGTGGGGATGTTTTTTTTTTTAATTTTGTCCCCGGCAGGGGTCTTATTGGGCCCGTGGATGTCGACTTTCAACTGCCGAGGTATCTTTCACGTGCCACTATGCCTGCACCGACCGGGAATAGAATTAGAACCCGGTACCTTCGGCACGGGAGGCGAGGACCTTGCCTCTAGACCACCGTGTCAACAGCTATAGTGGAAACCAACCATCAGCCGTGATATGTAACTGCTCCAGAATCTTGCAGTGATTTACTTACGACTCACTTTTTTCAAATAGAATTATTTTGTCCTTTGCTGTATTTTTGGCATTTTCACAACTGGTAGAATTAATTGTATTCCATCAAGTGAAAGTGTGTGATTTAGTATGTTTCCTTGAACATTTCAATACCGGTATTTTGTACATCGCTTCTGCATCATGTGTTGTTTTTGTGACGCCCACTCTTGAAGACAGTATGGATTTTGTGACAGGCCGAGAATGTGTGGCAGATCAGTCTGTCTCTATCCTGATCTTCCCACAGAATTTATTTGTAGATCCTTTTCATCTCAGCTTCGCTGAACCGAGGGTAACTGGTGCGTTTTAATCCCTCGACACAATAATCATAATAAATTAAACAACAAAAGAAAAACAAAACAAAATCTGTGGGGCTGCAACAGAGCGCATATATGGAAAGTGCCACCTCCTGTTCTGCCCTTGGGTCTTTATGTCAGCACTTTTCGCTGCTCTTGCCATTTACACCTCACTTTCCTTCTTTTCATTCTTCTTGTTACTGTGGAATTTTTTGCGGTAGGGAAAAGTTTTTTAGAATTTTGCCATGGCAGCGGTGTTATTCGGCCTGCTCTTCTCAACTTTCAACTGCCAAGGTATCTTTAACGTGCGCAATGTGCACACGGGCCCTCCGAGTATTTCGTCCTTATCTGAGAAGACTAGGTGCTCGGTCCCATCTACCATAGGATCTGGGAACACGAATTCTCCTCCTCCCCCCCCCCCCCAAAAAAAAAAAAAACAACTTGCCCGCACTGACTGGGGATCGAGCCCGGTACCTTTGGCATGAGAGACGAGCACATTGCCTCTAGACAAACTTGTCCCTTGACACCTCCTTCAGTGTCTGGGAATTTACAAAGATAAACGACAAATTGTTCGACTTTTAATTTTTATTTCTTTGACTAGAACAAGATCTTTCAGTTACTATCAGGACCGAAAGTTCTTTTTTTTTTTCTCGTTTCAAATTCTTTCGTGGTTTATACGGGCATTTTTTCGTTGCTTCTAACTTAGTTCTAAGGCAGGGCTTCACGACATACTGTGCTGACTCGGGGAATACACAGATGTGAATTTTAAAGTTGACTTTTGATCAGCAATATGTAAATTGAAGCTCAGAACGAAATTTCCTGTCACACTTTATAATCTACTAAAAGAAAAGGTGTCTTCTTTTTTCCGGGTCAAAATGTCCGAACACTTTCTTCTGTTTAACCAAAGATACTGGAAAGAATAAGATGAGACAGCTAGCGCTTTTAGCGTGCACAGATTTGGCACCGCCACCTAGGGCGCAAATGCGGGAAAGTAATGAACAATGCCGCATTTCAAAGCTAAATAGGGAAAATATTGAATTTTCTTCACTGTTCATGTATCGATGTTGGCCTTGATTGACTTCACTTATTTTGTAATTCTAACTTCAATCGCTGTGGGAAAACTCTCACATTTTTTGTTTAGTCGCAGTAGCACTGTGACAAATCAGAATCATTAATTTATCATTATAATTATTCAAGCATTCTTTTCATGCCATGCGCCGTGGGCCCCGCCTCCGACCAACGTGCAAACCGTGCACGATATTTTTAGAGGTGCGAAAACGGGAGTGTCTCATCTTATCGTTTCTAGTATCTTTGGATTAACTAAGTTATGGTCAAAATCAACAAAAGTATTAAAAATATAGCAAAATTTAAGACCTTTTCAGACATGCCCACTTATACCTTTATGTCTATCTATTCGTAATCTGATATTTTGTAGAATTTAAGACTCGGCGGTTAAAAAGCCTTTTATGATTACATTGGAGACTTTACTTCCTTTATAATATAATGATTTTATCTGTGCTTTAACCCACTCCTTCGTGTTTACACGAGATTTGCAATTAAATACGTTCCTGCTAGATTTCTCTGTTTTCTGGCAATAAAAGTACCACAGAAATGCTTATTAGCCAGACAGCTGTTCAAGACAAAACCTAATCTATATCATCTCGCCCCGTTTGGAGATCATTTTACAAGCTGCCATGAATAATTCGTGCTTGAGACTCCAAAATGTGATTTATGGCTGTTGGTCTCTTTAGAATAATTTTAAATTTTAAATTGTCTCATGACCGCCAGAAATCTCAGACACAACATGTTCAAAGACATGAAGAAAAGTCAAAGTTTTTTTGTTCTTTGTTCTTTTCTAAATATGAAAGTTTATAGCTGTGGGTGACGGCTGGTCCTTCAGGATCGGTTTTATATTTTGTTGTGTCGCATAAATGTCGATTATCACATTCTCTATCTATCTATCTATCTATCTATATCTATCTATCTATCTATCTATCTATCTATCTATCTATCTATCTATCTATCTATCTATCTATCTATCTATCTATCTGTCTGTCTGTCTATCTATCTATCTATCTATCTATATATATATATATATTATTATATCTTATCTATCTGTCTGTCTGTCTGTCTGTCTTTATTTATTTACATGTTTATTTCTGTCTGTCTGTCTGTCTGTTAATCAGTATGTTTATCTTTCTTTCTTTCTTTCTGTCTGTCTGTCTGTCTATCTGTCTGTCCGGTGATGGCGCAAACAACTGGTATGATGAAAGAATTTATGTATTATTAGTTTCTGCGACCGCACCTTAATTCAGATATTAAAAATGAACTCGTCCTAGTGCTGCTGCTGTTGTTACTGTTAGTGATGTTGTTGTGGATGTCGTTGTCAGTATTGATTGTTGTTTTTGATGATGTTCCATTGATACTGTCACACTTCTACTTCTCAATGAAATGTTTCATGTTATGTTACACTTATAGTAGAAAACACGATTTTGGGGAAACCCCAGCTAGTTGAATGTAGGTCAGCCATCTAATAGAGTAGTGAGTGGAGAAGGTGAGGCAAACAACTGGCTATGAGTAAAGCTCAGACTACTCATATCAACTGACAAGTACGAAATTCAATGTTTGTCTCACTCAAGAGCAAGGTTAAGGTCACAGAATTTGGGAAATTGTGGTAAAATTGGTGAAGCTAATTTGTTCCAAAATTCCACTTTATGTGAATCGGTGAGACAGGCTGTACTAAATATAGCAATCCTCCTACAACTGAGACGATGAAAGATTCTCGATTTAACTCAGGCTTTGCTTCAAAATGTGCATTGTCTTGTTTACTTCAGTCAGGCTAGCAGGACAAGCACTGGTTGAGGAGGATAATGGTCGTTAACTACAGGTCCCAGATGACAGTAACACTGAGTCTGGTGGTCCAGACCAGGCGTTTTTCCACAGGCTAGTCACATGGATGCTGACACGTGTGAAGAACTGGCGTCTCTTTTCCTTCCACTGTCCCTCCCAATTGTAGTCATTCCTTCTGTCATGAACTGTATTTAGTTGGATTCCCTGTGCATTTGTCTATCTGAGATTCTGTTACTTTTCTTTCCCTTATGGCCATTTGTGAATCTGAGTTTCGGTTTCTTTTCTTTCCGATATGGCCAATTGTTCATCTAAGATTCTGTTACTTTTCCGTCCATTATCACCATTTATCCATCTGAGATTGTTATTTTCCTTTCAGTTATCAATATTAATTTTATCCATTGAAATTCCGTTACTTTTCTTTCCATTATCGCCATTTCGTCCATTTGAAGCCGTCCGTTTTCGTCCAATATCGCCATTTGGTCCATTAGAGATTCTTGTTACTTTTCTTTTTATCATCGCCCTCTCCTTCTCTTTTTCATTGTTTGGCCGGCCGTTCCTCCTTCGAGTTTAAGCTGTCATTACCCTTCATGAATCCTTCATATATTTCCCGAAAACAACCCGCTAACACAACTTTTTGCCCTCGTCACGAAGTTCCTACTGCCTTTTTGGCCGCCGACTTCCTTAAGTCTCGAAAATCCCGGTGAATTTATGAAGAAAAGAAGACATGGGAAATTCTCTAGAGACAAAGAAAATCCTGAATTCCACCAGAAGTAGAATCCTCCATCAGCTGACATAAAAGACGGGGCAAGAAATTCTGTTTTCAATAGAACTGACCTATGAAAGACGTCGGTGGAATGAAAAATGTCATTCCGACAGTATATTTATTATAATATTCCGTACCAGTTTCGTCTATCTGATTTTCTTCTTTGTGCTGTTTGTGAAATTTTCCTCGTTTATTTTTCCAACATAATATTGCAATTTCCATCTGGGACATGAAAGAGCGGGAAATTGCAAAGAAGAAGTCTAGGAGACCTGTTCCCAGGACGACCCCTTTTCCCCTTTCCCCGGTCCACATTTAGTGATGAAATAAATCGTCATGTGAATGTAACACCATTTGGAAAGAGGATTTGCAATGCACTGAAAAGCGCATTTTATGTTACAGCTTTGTTGTATATTTGTCCACGGCATCCGCTGCGCTGTTTTTACGAAAAATGACGTATGAAACAATAGAGAGTCCGCGCCGGGGCATCACGTTGGCCTAAAGTTACTTATCAAAAGCCACCCGAAGCGCATCGTAACGCAGGAAGTTGAACAACGAAAGCAGCGTGACCTAGATCTAAGTTCGCAGTCACAAACATTTTGTTCAAGCTTGCCCGTGATTACGCCCTTCCTACAGTAAAAAAAAAAAAGGATAAATGTTCGTAAGTTGTCAGGATAAAGTCCTGTCCACCTGTGGTACCAACAGAATTACGGGACGAAGATTAATCTAATTTTAAAGTTCTGAATCGGGAAGGCAGCCCCACTTCCATAAAGTAGGTCATGCCAAAAGTAGGGCGCTACGTTACCACAGCGAAATCGGGTTTTCACCATATGTTGAAAAATGAAGCTTTATGAACATATCAGTCATGGACAGAAAAAGTGGCCATCATATTCGCACGAAAAAAAGATTAATAATTCATAAAAATCCATTCATATCGTGAAAAAAAGCATGGTCCACAAACAGAAGCTTCGTATCGACAGCAGTTGCAAAGTTACTTTCGTAACTCTCACAGCCGAATCGCAACTAAGCGCGACCCAAAATAGTGCGAAAATGGACAAATTCCTCCGCGTTGGGTAACTTTCGCCGACGTCACGTCTATGCGCGGACTGTCTAATAAAACACTCGTTGCCTCTGTGTACTTGTCCACAACTTCCGTTCCGCTCCGCTCTTCACCGCTGTAGAGGCAAAGGGCATTTTACTTTTTCATACGTCATTAGCGTAAAAATAGCGGAGCAGGACGGATGCTGTGGACATTGTCAGACCAGTCTGTCTTACTTATAAGCTGTGAATTCCAATCAGCCATCAGGATACCTTTCGTGTATTCATCCTGAGTGTACTTAATGTACTTGAAATTGGCATCACCGAACTGACCTACGATCAAAACAGTGGCTACGAAGCTGTAATTAATGTTAGTGATGAAATCTAATTAATAATTAATTACACTGTAATTAATGGCAGGCTACCTTTCTCTTTCCAAGATATCCTCGTTACCTTGAATGTAATAGCCTGAGAGCTGAGAGTACTTTACGAACGAGGTGGTTATTACAGTATGTTATTAATATATTATATTTATGAATTAACCTTCAAGCGCCCAGTGTACCATATTTGAAATAGGTCACGTGGAGCCAAAATGTTTTATCTTTGATATACCGGTACTTCTTCTTCCTATTTTATTATTAAGAAATACTATTTCCAATTACCTAGTTATATTTTTGCCTTAATCTGACTATTTAAAATCAGTTCGGCATATTGTTTCAGAGGTTCTGGGATTGGCAATTTTCGTTTGGGCACTAGATGGTTGAACACAATTATATTGTTTCGCTCCTCCTACAATTTTTGCAGTGTGTGGCTCGTTTGATCCGTACATGAATGTTATGAGTTAATAAAGGTAAGCAGAAAACCTGGAGACATACAATATTTAGTTGATCCAGATGTTCTTATTGTCCAATGGCAAGCAGGTGAAGAGAAAGATTAAGGGTAGCCACACAAAGGCCACCGAATTCGGTCACCGAGCCACTAGGCGCTTTAGGTGAGAAGAATTGTACTATATAATTTCAACAACTGCACACAGAGCCCACCTAGATTCGGTCCGTTTATATAGTACAATTCTTCTCACCTAAAGCGCCTAGTGGCTCGGTGACCGAATTCGGTGGCCTTTGTGTGGCTACCCTTAGGAGGGGAGGCATGTCGCGGGTGGGCCCGGTCGGGTGATTTTTTTTCGTTCTCACTTTACCAAATTCAGAAGTGGGGCAGCAACACACCCTCAAACACAGGTCATCGGCTAAGGGATTTCTCGTCCTACAGAACACTGCCATGGCTGCTGCAACCTCTGGACTGTGCACCCTAACCCTAACCTTAACCATCAAATGACTCTGAACGTCACCGAAAATCCCTGGCATATGTTGGAGCTGTTGCTGCCACGCTCCTGAATTTGGTAAAGTGAGCGCTAAAAAAAAAAAAAATCAAGCGGCCCGGTCCCAGCGAACGAATACTCAAGTCAGTAAGAGACATCGTTTGATAATTCGGCTGCGATCGTCTCTTTTTTTGCGAGTCGGAGTGGTTAAGCCATTTGTTTTCTTCTTCCTGGTAAAGGCGGTTGGTGCCATAGCAGAGGTTGCGGGTTCGATCCCAGTCTTTATCACTTATCTTTGCTCTTCATTTCACTTCCGCTTCGCTTTTCAGAGCACTAACTAGGCACTACTCTTCTAATTCGCATCACATATTCCATGGATATCATGACCAACAGTATAATTGCCAACTGTCTGCCACGGGGCCTCAAGTGCAAGATTTCGATCTCAGTGCGTACTTTACATAAACATCAGATATCATCTGAAATGCTTTTCATTATACCAGTAAAGAACCTGCAATTTCATGGTTCAGGGACATAAATTGGATTTCTACTCACCCTTAATCTCTCAGTCTTGTTTTGATCGGCGCTGTTTTCTCTCTCTCTCTCCCCAGTCTCTCCCTTTCTATCCACCGTACACCCATCTAATTAATTTTCAAGCAGAAGTGTCAAATACAGTCTCGATCCCATGCACTGGGATCATCGAGGAGGAGCCAAAACAGGGATCATTGTATTTTACAGCCATAACATTTTAAAAGATTGCATGAAACTTCAGTGAATACAATAGTTCGATACAAAAGCGATTAGTTTAGATTATTTGACACAATATAAGAAAATTTTATATTTTATAATTTTTCAAACTGTTATTCAGATTGCAGCGTTGAGTCAAAAATAAAATGGCCAAATTGCACCACAGTGAAATACTCCTGCCCCTTTTTTTTAAAAATATAATTATATGTAATAAGATAAACACTTTCAAAATTGAGCAATGATAATACAGGGAAATTATTTTAATTGCATCGTTAAATCTATTTGAATTTTAGCATGCTTTCTTCTAGATTATTTTAAATTAAAAAGTCTGTGGTGAAACCCTCAAAGCTACTTTGGCCTGACATGACGTCATGATTCTGTAGTTAAAAGGTGAAAAGGTAATGAACATGGTGGTACCACCCCCATCCCCTTTTCTCCACAATCCCCTTTTCACTTATACTTGATGCCCTTAACACAGGTCTCTCTCTCTCTCTCTCTCTCTCTCTTTCTCTCTCTCTCTCTCTCTCTCTCTCTCCCCCTCTCTCTCTCTCCCTCTCTCTCTCTTTTTCTCTCTCCCTCTCTCTCTCTTTTTCTCTCTCTCTCTCTCCCCCTCTCTCTCTCTCTCCCTCTCTCTCTCTTTTTCTCTCTCTCTCTCTCCCCTCTCTCTCTCTCTCTCCCTCTCTCTCTCTTTTTCTCTCTCTCTCTCTCTCTCCTGCTGTGTCCCACTCTGTCTCTCTCTCTCCCTGTCTGTCTGTCTGTCTGTCTGTCTCTCTCTCTCTCTTTCTCTCTCTCTCTCTCTCTGTCTTTCTCTCTAATTCAGTGGTTGTTTTCACGAGGTATGTGTGTTTGTGAGAGTGTGTGCTTTGGGGGGGGGGGGGGGATATGAATATCGGAAACAGTTTCCATGGCATATTGGCCATTTTGTCTGGTGGAAAACAAAACAAAACATGTTGAACACAACGGTACTGTCACGAGCCACGACGCCATGGGACTGGGTTCAAATGTGCTACAAAACAAAAAGGTTGTATGTCGCAAAGTTCCATGTTAGAAAAAAAAAAAAAAAGAACCTATAATAGATTGTAACAGAAAGAAAACAAAAAGAAACCAGCCTGACCTTTTTGTCACCATAGACCTGCATCATGCCAGGAAACTGGGAACATTAAACGAATATGTTTAGCCCTAATACTGTCAGGAAGGAGTTACTGTATCCCTCCAAAGGTGTCGGAACTGTAAGTCTTGACCTTACGCATTTAGTATTTGTGAGTGTGCATGAGAAAACCCATCATAAGTCGAAAGAGCTGATTTTGAGAAAAACGGCTTTGAAGTGAAAATATGGGTCCGACACCAACTTCTAACTTGGCTGTTGTTTAGGGGACCGTGGCATGTTACAGGGTAAACTGTAGACGAGCAGTGAACACTACTCACTATGATCTCTATAAAGGCTTTGTAATTAGACTACGGTCTCCTAACAAGATCCAAAAACTTCCGACTTGGCTGTTGTTTAGGGGACCGTGGCATGTTACAGGGCAAACTGCAGATGAGCAGTGAACACTACTCACTATGATCTCTATACCGGCTTAGTTATTAGACTACGGTCTCCTAACAGCAATCACTCCAATATTAATGGGTCAATTAGCTACTGCCACTTTTAGGATTAAATGCCGTTTTCTCAAAATCTTGTTTTAGGGGGGTCACTGACTTCAATTTATCAGGAATGTCTTGTCTTTTATTACATGTACAGAACTCAAAATGTCATGTTTTCGACATATTGTGGGTTTTCTCATGCACACTCACATTTGAGAATGTAGTTGATTCAGAAACCCCCAACAAAATAAATATTTCTAGAAACTAACTCATTTGGCTATGGCAGCCAGCTCAAGAATGAACAAAATTGCCATTTCAAATTGTCCATGTGACAGTACTAGGGTTAAGTGGATAACTAAATATGGACTGGCTACTTCACTATGACTGGACCTTCGTGGTTCTTTAAAAAACAAAAAACATGTTCGATTGGAACGCAAGGCGGTGGGGTGGGGGGGGGGAGAAATGACCGAGGGGCTTTCGAGGGCTGATGAGTGCAAGGAGAAGTGGGGAAGCGAGTAAAACGAGCTACAGTGCCGCAGTGGAGGTGGGGAGGTACAGGGGAGGGGCAGGAGTTTCCAGATGAGCGCGCGAGAGCTTGGATGAGCGTGGAGTTAAATGGAATTTAATGTAGCGTTTAATTCTTTTAAGCTTTCCGCCTCTCGTTTAAATAAAGTACGGAGAAAAAGAGTTGTATACCACTTTCCCCCATAATTAACTGTTTATGGGCATGATGATGATGCTTTTAGACGGAAGATAAAAATATTGTTGGGGTTATACTGGAACGTGATTCACAATGGGCCTCAAAATCTAGGGAGGTCTCCCTGCCCCAGGTCAATCCGCATAATATCATTGGACATGCTTAGCCCTTTCGGGGTCAAGACCTTCATAGCAGTCGCCGGCATTTTCCTAAATATTTGCCCTCAGACTGTTATAGCGGTCGATCAGCGGTAAGTCAGATCTATGATACAATATTATGCGAATACAAATGAGGGGGTTATGATTTCTTTTCCATGAGTTCCAGCAGAGAGTATAGATGTATAGAGAGGTTTCACTATTGGTCGATTTGCACTGCGAGACACAGGAGGCTCTGCGAAACAATAATTGTTAACATGGAGGGGAAACTAGGTCGCTGCGGTAAACAATACCCGTTCGTGCATTTCCATGGGGCGTAAGAACTTACAAACGGCTCTAAATAGTTTCGGTCAGCCCAAAAATCCAGTCAGGGTAAACATGAGAAATACTGTGACTCGGCACGTGACAAGCTGAACAAAAGGGGCTGGGTGGGCATTGCAAAGTGCGGAATTTTAAACACCTGTCATTCATCGTCACTGGCGTTACTCAAATTATTTAAAACACTTCCATCTTCCTCTAGGCGTAAAAGTGGAGGAGGGTGGGAGGTTATTAGGGGCCTCACAGCAAGAATAGCCTAGAGCAGGCATAACAAACTGAAAGTTCCCGAAGGGCCACATGGGTCACATTATGTCATCATGGGGGCCACACACGGCAAATATTTGCACACCGTACAACTAATTGAAGTCATTGTATAAAATTTACTGCAGGATATTTTCTTACTTAATATGCACATACAATATGTATACGAATGTTTTAGCAGCATTCATGAATACAAACTAATAAAATAGTTTGATCAAAAAAATTAAGGACATGGTATTTTTGTATTTTGCAACAGCAACAAAAACCATAGAGCCTCTCTTCATATACATCCGGCCCGGCAATGGTAATTCACCGACAATATGTGGTCCGGAAGGGAATGCCATAGAGATTGCGGACTAACAAAATCTGAAGCTTTTTTGGGGGCGGGGGGGGGGGGGCTCAGATTGAAATACGATTTGGAATGTATTGATTTAACGCATGACTCAGTGATTGCAGATAACTGAATAAGTAAGTACTTACTCCAAAGAACAGAATAAACAGAAGAGAGAAGTTTATATGTAAATAAGTGAAGGGATTTAAAGGGAATAAATAGATAGAAAAAAGAGAATAATAATAATATACACATGAAAAAAAATAGAGAGAAAAAGATAAAGAGATGGAAATTTAAACAAATAGAAACACGTACGTATGTAGGTAAATAAGTAAATAAATTCATAGCTGTTTTTAAGGACTATCCTGGGGATCGGACCCAATTGAAGTCTTTTATATCCCAGAATTGTCAACTACTGCATTCTGCGTAGTCGGCTGTTCTCAAACCGTTTAGGTCTTTTCATCATCAGCGATTTGAAGTTGTTGTTGTTGTTGTTTTTGGTCATCATTTTTGGAGATTCTCTGCTCTTGCCATTTACAATTTTTACTTTTCTTGTTAATATTTCGTTTTTTGTTTTTTTTGTGCCAGGGATTTTTTCTTTTTTTTAAAATTTTGGCCCCGGCAGTGTTCGGCCTATTCTTTTTGGATTTCCAACTGCCAAGGTATCTTTAACGTGCATCCCTTTCCTCCGAGCTTTTCGTCCTTATCCGAAAAGACTTGATGCTCTGTCCTGTCTGCCATGGGATCAGGGACAGGAATTTTCCCCAAATATTCCAACGTGCCAGCACCGACCGGAAATGGAACCCGATTCCTTCGGCATGAGAGGCGAGTACCGTGTCTCTAGACCAACGTGTTCTCTTCGGCTGAGCAGGGAACACAACTACGTTTGAAGATGTCGCACAGGGCCAGTTTATAATATACAGTGACAAGCCTGACCATGCATCAGTGACTCTTTTATAATGCAGTGCCTTGCCAAAAGATCGCGTGACACAGCCATTATATTGGATGTATGGGCGGCCATTTTATTTTGATGTGAAAAGTGTATTTTTGGCAGTTTTTTTTAATTTTCTTTACTTTTTTTTTTTTAATCACCTTGTTGAACACAAAATTCTGTAAATGTCGTACCATCTGAAAGGTAAATCTTTTTTTCTTTTTTTTTTTTTTGAGAATGACGGAAATAGATTTGAATATGTAATGACAGTTTTTATAAAGGTCTTTGAATTGTTTAAAGTTATTCCCCTTGAGCTGGGACAATTGTGGCCGTTCCTCTGGCCAGGCTTTGGGAAGTTAATGGTTAATTTCTATACAAAAGTTGTTGTTTTTTTTAAATAGTTGCCCGCCCTCCTTGTTTTTGCCTTGGTAAAAATTAGGTGTCCCAGACCTTCTGTGGGCCCATACAAGAATTACTTTCTAACATGGCCCTAGAGGGTGTCCTGTCCTTTCTGAGAGGAGCTAAGACCCACAACTTGATTTAAAAACTTTTGTACTCATTTACAAAACTTTTTTCAGATCTATATAAAACAACTTTTGAGAATTTTACCAGTGTGATAACTTATACGGAAGTATTTATTGGTATTGTGAGATTTAAAAGCTCTGAATACGGAACATACATAAAGTACCTCCAGAATTAGACCGCGAAGGATGCAATGCAGCTGTTATCGTGCCGAAGCGCCGCATAAACCCAAACTCAGAGTCGGACTCGAAACTCATACTTACATTGACTGGACGCCAGGGGTATCTTTACAAAAGCTGGCTATCTATAGTATTCTTAGATTGTAATTTTTCTCTCCGGATTTAGGCAATTTCATGAGCTAAGAATTACTTATTTAGTATCTGTTGAAAACCGCTTCACTTCTACAACATTGAATCTCATTCATTTAAGTTGTTACACTAATATTTTCATGTTCTGCAGGTTGGTGTCTACATTTTAGTCTCACCATAAATTTCTCAAAAGAGAAAGACCACGGGCATTACCTTGTTTATCTATCTATCTATCTATCTATCTCTCTATTTGTCTCTCTATCTATCTATCTCTCTATCTATCTCTCTATCTATCTATCTATCTATCTATCTATCTATCTATCTATCTATCTATCTATCTATCTATCTATCTATCTATCTATCTATCTATCTATCTATCTATCTATCTGTCTATTTGTCTATCTGTCTGTCTGTGTCTATCTATCTATCTACCTACTTATCTGTCTGTCCCTATCAATCTATTTATCTATCTATCTATCTATCTATCTATCTATCTATCTATCTATCTATCTATCTATCTATCTATCTATCTATCTATCTATCTGTCTATCTATCTATCTATCCATCTGTCTATCTATCTGTCTGTCTCTATGTCTGTCTGTCGTTCGTCTGTCTATCCATATGTTTCGAAATCGCTACTATGATCAGTATTAATGTTCCCTTCCCGGAAGTAAATTAACTTCTACGTCGGAGGCTGTCACAACGCTGACGCCATTATCACGTGACTGTCAGTTGGCACAGAGCTGGAGTAAACCTGAGGACAACCACACTTCAATATTTGTATTAGTACCTGCATTAATTCCCATTGTCTCACCTGAGATTGAAAAAAAAATGTCGTGTCTTGATCAAGATGAAATGACGTTTAAACAGACACTTTTCTCATAACACGAAACTGTCGCAATCCATGGCAGGGGAAAAAATGTAATAATTTACGGAGTAATAATAAGCATAATAAGTAATAATAGAGAGGGGATTCGCTGGTTTACAGGCAATGTGCTCGCCCTTCGTGCCGAAGGTACCGGGTTCAAATCCCGGTCTGTGCAGACATCTTGGAATTTGGGATTTTCACATATTTTCCTGTCCCTGATCCTATGGTAGGTAGGATCGAGCACCTAGGCTTCTCGGATAAAGACGAAAAACCAGGGGGGGGTGGCCCCAAGTGCACGTTGCGCACATTAAAGATACCTTGGTGGTTGGAAATCGAGAAGAGCAGGCCGAACAGGAAGTGACATTTAAAGTCACGAGACAGGCGCTGCTTTCATGACATAAAACTATGACAGTCCATGACAGGAAAAAAAAGATATATATAGTACACAAATCATGTGGGGATTCAGTGGGCTGGCCGCTGGATCCAGCAACGATAGGGTTAATTCGGTTTAGCGCTAGTTTGTTAACGAAAATAAAGAGGAAAAAATCGGGAATTCCCATTTTCCTTCGGTTCGCCTCTGTTTTTGTTTGAGTCATTTTCGGTTTAATCGTTTCCTTATTGTAATTTACAGAGTAATGATAACAATATCAATGATAATGACGATGATAAGGATGGTTATTTTAGCAATGTCTTATTAAGTCACTGTCAGTGTCTTCAGGCAAGAAAATGCTTATTTAGGTATTACTGTTGCATATCGTCCTTGCATGTCGCTCTTCGGAGACTCGTAAGTCCTTTCTTAGGCAATTTAAAAAAATATTTATTTATTTTTTGTTTTATTTATTTACTTGCTTGTTTACTTCTTTCTTTTTATTTGTTATTCAAATATTCCAATTCTTTTTGTTTGCACATTTTTCCAGTTTATTCTTTTGCTCAGTTATTAAACATGCACTGATGACATAACCTTATTTCCTTATTTCACTTTGCCTTATAAAGAAACAAAATGAATGGAAATATTGACTAATTTCATTCCACCATTTTGTATTTTTACAGAAATGATTGTCATTTAATACATCTCTTCTACAAAATTAATCAATTTTACCGAAGTATACAGTTTTTTGTTCCTTTAATATCTCGGAAGACTTTTCTAACAACCATGAAGATGATTTCTTGCTCCCATCATCATGATCTTGTAACCGCTGTGCCAGAGAGGTTAAATACCGCGCTATATCTAACCTCTCTGGCTGTTCTTTAATGCAGACTCAGATACCGCTGCCCGTTCATTCGTCTGTTAAAAATAGAACTGAAACTCTTGGCTCAAGGAGGTCTCCAGGGGAAGAGAACCCATGTCCAATAACGGTTACGACCCTTGACTTGCCTATCCCAACTCTATAGGGTCAAGAATCGCATTGGTTTCTCCTGCCACACGTAGTAAGTGGAAAAAGAAATAAATATCAGGCTTTTTGTTATTTTAAGCAGCCCATGGCTATAACTCGGGTCGTAATAAAACCGTTCGATATCACCAGTGGACGTTAAGATTTCCTTTGAATAACTTAGCCTTTGCGTATCTTTTCTTGGAAATTCAGCCTGTCCGTTCAAAGAATACACAGCTCAAAAGAGCGAAAAAAAAATCCCAAAGAAGTGACACAAATACCGTGTCAAAGGAATCACACTTAAAAATATGAAAAATACTTCAAAGTAGTGAAGGTTCATAGACTGACATGACAAAAAGAGTCGCATTCCAAAAGTTTTATTATTTTTAATAAGTCATTGTCGATCTCCATAAATCATATCCCAAACTTATATTCTCTTGTTATTGTAAATGATATCGCAATTGTGCACATTCTTTGTAAAATACCTCTTTACATATCTGTTAAAAAATTATGTATACGCACAAGTCTCCTGTTTCGTGATGCGAATAGTTTCAATTCTTCTATGTGGGTTAAATTAATTTTGCAAACAAAATTCCATCCTTTTGGTTGTGTGATAATATTCAATGAAATCATCTCCCAAGCCATGGTTGTTTAAATGGTCACCTGTATTATATAATACAAAACTAATCCGAGTAGCACATTAAAAATTATACACATAAAAAACAGGTTTACACCTGGCAATGCCGGATATTCGATCTGGTTTGAAAAAAAATCTTGGATGTCACAACTTCAAGAATCATGTGAACATCCCTTATATTGTTTTCAGACACCAATAGCTGACACTTCCAGTGTTTTATTGCCTTAATCATAGCGTTTACTTTAGTTTTAAAACAGATCCTATAATTCGCTCGTTAACTGAGTAATTTGATCAAACTTTCTATAATGTTCTGTTTTTGCATTGGATTTCCATTTGCCTTTTCCCTAAAGACGATTGAATGGAATCTGGAGCTTGTCATTTCGTAACTCATTTCCAATTGAAATTTTTTTCTTTTCATTTTTGCATGCAAGTTCTGGTATTTCATATATCCGAATCTCAAGCTCCGTGCACACACAAAAACTTATATTATCTGTTCAAATATTGCACATGCTTTTTGTGTAAATTGCCTTTGAAGGGCATCAGGAAATAATGATAACTGGTGCCAAGGATTGAATAATGTTATTGATTTATTCACACAAGGAAAACGTGGGTTTTTGTATGCAAAATTAATTTAATCCACGCAGAAGAATTGACACTATTCGGAGAACGAAACTGGAGACTTCTGCATATACATGATTTTTTAAATAGATATGAAAAGCGATATTTCGCGAAGAATGTGCACATTCAGAATGACAGCTTTTTTATTTTTCGGTGAAGTTAATTCTAAGGAATACATCTAAAACATGATCATTTAAAATTCCTTTATCGGGTGAGTAAGGAAATTTAATTTAGAGATGAGCTTGGATTTTTTTACTCATGGTCCATCAGGAAGCTTGAAGACTTGTCATCATTTGTATTTTGACCAGCTGATGCCAGTGCAGGATTTACCATTAGGCAGGGTAGGCTGAAGCCGAGGGTCTCAAAATCTAGAGGGGACTTCGCCGCCTCGGGCCAATGTACGCATAGTCGTTTCTTACTTATCGTGTTACAATGCACTGTAGTGTCCGAGCAAATTCTTGTGTAATTTTCCTAGATTATGTTCTTTCTAGAAGGAATTGCGAAGTGCGGAATTTTATTTAAAACTCCTTCCATGTTCCTCTAGGCGTGAAGGTGGGGGGATTGGGAGGGGCCTCACAGCTAGAATAGCTTAAGGCCACTCTTCATCTAAATCCGGTCCTGGCTGATCCAGACTTCCAGTCTGTCATAATCCCCTGTTTAACTAATGTAGAGTTTTTTAGTCTTCGAGAATGCATGTAATATGAAAAGTTCTTTTTGTGAACACTTGTTAAAAGTGCCAGAAAGATTGATTTCCTCAACAGGTACTCAAATTTTTATACATTGCTACTTCAAAACAAACCTTCGGTCTTCTTTTTCAATATTTTACAGCTATCTTTAAAACAGTCGTTATCTATTTTGCTTCTTGCTGTATCATACTGTATTGTGAAAGAAAGTAGACATTATTACAACCTGTGCTTGCTGTGCACGCTAAGACAATGACATACGTGTTCAGTCCCATAAGGCTTTTTCTTTATACATTTTCTCTATTTTACATTTCTTTCCCCTGAGTTTTTTTTTTTTTTTTTCGGATTGTTTGCTACAAGGCTGTTGTTGCAAGTACGTACGCACCCCTAGTGTTCCGCCCTAGGGGCACGTATGTGTACGTACTATCCCTAACCGCGGTCCATATCCTCAACCCTAAATCTTATCGAATCCTTAAAGCTTGCCTCCCCCACCCCCCATACCCTTTCAACCAAAAAACAGGAGGAAAACAAAATGAAAATCTGAAATAATTATTAATCATAATCAGTTAAGGCTGTTGTAGAGAAGCATTTTGGGAGGTGCTCTCTGGTTCTGGAGTCATAAAAGGCTTTCAATTACATACCCCTAGCGCAAAAAACCTGGGGGACGTACGTACTTGTAACAATCTCCCTTGCTATAATTATCTGAGTAACTCAAATTTCATCATGGTGTTCTGTAGTATTGTGAACGTGGTTTACCGATGTAGTATGCTGGGTGCAGACTGCCCAGAATCTGACCGAGGCGAGTATAGGTTCGGGAGGGGTGGGGAGGTGGATTAGGAGACATATTGAGAGCGATACGCCCCTGGCGGTCTAATCCTCTGCGAAAAACATGTTTGAAAACATCGCGCGGGCATATACACTGAGCAACGTATACACACTCGCATGTACAGATAATATTCATCACCGCCGACATCTGTAGAGCGGCTTTTGTCTGTGTCGAGATTCATTCTCCACCTTGCGACTTGCCAAGGATTATTCAGCCTCTCTACGCAATTTCATCAAGAGGATGGCGCTGGTTCATCTGTAATCCGAACATATCAATATTCGCTTGCAGTCAACTTTTGTTTATTTTCTGTCTTCAACGAAAAAAATTAGAGTAAAAAGTTTTTTGTTGTTTTTTTTATTTTCAACGATTGTAAACACATTTTGGAAATGACAAGGGAACTTGAGATATTTAGGGACAGGAAATGCCCGGCGGCAAACAGAGGGATTGGTGGTCTGGTATATGATAGACAGTAGAATGAAAATATTTAACTCGGGAAAAACGATTAAAAACGATTAAACAATACTAGGCTATTGGGTAAGAAAGAACAAGGGGCGAAAAGACAGACAGATAGATAGATAGATAGATAGATAGATAGATAGATAGATAGATAGATAGATAGATAGATAGATAGATAGATAGATAGATAGATAGATAGATAGATAGATAGATAGATAGATAGATAGATAGATAGATAGATAGATAGATAGATAGATAGATAGAAAGATAGATAGATAGATGGATGGATGGATGGATGGATGGATGGATGGATGGATGGATGGATGGATGGATGGATGGATGGATGGATGGATGGATAGATAGATAGATAGATAGATAGATAGATAGATAGATAGATAGATAGATAGATAGATAGATAGATAGATAGATAGATAGATAGATAGATAGATAGATAGATAGATAGATAGATAGATAGATAGATGGGTGGATGTAATGTTTCTATAGAAATAAATTTCTACCCAGGAAAGTCAAATGTTCAAATGTTATTTTTCGCCCTCAGAAACTTCGGGTAAATGTCAAGACTAGACATCCCATTGCATTATCTCACCGTAACGAAAATTTCCGTCTCCGATATCTGACAGAATCACGGCGTTCGTGATTACGACTATTTCAAAATCCCGAATGACGTCATCGCAGAAAATACCACTGATTTAGTAACTGTTTTGACTCTGTTCCCCAGGGAGGGGGAGGGAAGACTGGTCGCCGGTTTTAGAAACAAACAATAATCAGAGTGGAAGGGAGGCTGGAATACGTTAGTGAATTAACCATTTTATCTTCATTTTGTTACTTGATTAAACATCCTCTTGAAGGGTCATGAATTACCAACGGGAGACTAATCCGGATGGGAAAAAAACGGAAATCCAAATGTTTCCAACAAGTTACTTTTTCCTTTTTAAGTGTTGGAAAATATCATTTATTTTCCAGCCGAGCCATCAGCTAAAGTTAAATAACATGAACATTTTGGTTCAGGCGAATTGTTTTTCTCAACAGCTGTTTGATGTAACTGTCAAGTTTTGTAGTTTTAAAATTCGAACTTGTGCTAGATATTTCACATTGTTTTGGAGCATTCTCCTATACAAGTTTTTTACGGCCAAGAATGTCAGACTATGTGTGGGGCTGTGTGTGAGCGTGGGTGGTTTGGTGAAACCAGTTGTGGGGGTTGGGATGGGGAAGGTGCGGTCAGCTTGATTTAGTGCAGTGATTCTCAACCTTTCCAGGCAATCACCCTCTAAGGTTCCAATTTTTCTTTGATCGACCCCCCCCCCCCCCGCAAAAAAAAATCCGTACTCATACCCAAAGGACATATTTCACAAGAACACAGATTTCACACAAGTTAAGATAATAAGTTTTTCAAAGCCTTATCGATTAACGACAATAGGCGTATTGATTATTCATGATAAAACAGAAAGAATTCGTTTTCAAAGGGACTCAAAAAATCTTATTCTATTTAAAAACCATATTCTCGTGTGCTGTTGAATATAAGTCAGTGATCGACCCCTGTTCCCCCCCCCCCCGGGCCCATCAAATCATCCTCCATTCATGACTGTTTTCGCCCCTTATCGACACCTTTCATGGTTTTTGCCCCCCCCCCCCCCACCCCCAAACAAATCATCCTCCATTCATGACTGTTTTCGCCCCCTATCGGCACCTTTCGTGGATTTCACCCAGTCGTCGCCCTTTTCGTCATTTTCGCCCCCCCCCCCCCAATGGAAATTAAAATCGCCCCCAGGAGTCGATATCGCCCAGGTTGAGAACCACAGATTTAGTGTGATACGCAACTGGACGGATTCGCTACTTTTTGTGAATACTTTAAAAATAATCTGATTGAGAGATTCCAGCCCAGAAAGATGGGCTGCAGCGGAATCTGTTTTTCATGAGATTACGTTTTTAAAGCAATGTCGTTGTTGTTGTTGGTTGTTTCTCTTGATTAAATAAAAATGTATTTTTCAATATTTCATGCAATGACACAAGAGAAAAACAAGTGTCTGGAATTTTCGTTCACCAGAAAGCTGACGTGAGACATGAATATTTCTTTAGAAAATATTAATCTAGAAAATAAAGAAAAAGAAAAATGTCACTTTTTGCTGTGTTCCGTGGTCAGTTTTTGTGGGTTTTTGGTTTTTGTTTTGGGGGTCACTTTTTTTACCTTCTGTCATTGCAACTACAAAGTATGAATGGCGTCTATGATCAGCGTCCCTCCAGCTGTCGCTTGGGATTAAAGCACCGCGATCTTTGCCCAGTTTGATTTCAGACAGGGAGAGAGAGAGTTGTTACTATTTCACTGTAAAGCGGATTGATCCACTTTGTTGAGGCAGGCGCTATATATAATTAGTACTCCGTTACTATTATTTAATATTTGTATTTACTTGTCTGACGCAATAGTTTGTTCATTGATCCGACATGAGGGGGCAAGACGTTTCCACGGGTCCAGTTTTTAGATTTGTAATCCCATTTAAGAGTAATGTAAAAGTAGATTTCATTAACACTGACATTTACCCAAGCGCCACTGCTTGTTTTTTTAAGTGAGACAAACATGTTATGATCTTTACATAACACTGAACGCTGTCTGGGGGATTTTTATTGGTGGGGTTCTTTTTACAGCTTCTCCTGCTCACAGAAGAAGAGAAAAGAAGAATATATTTTGTTGTAAAGACAGAACACGGTACATGGTTGTGTATAGACAATGAATGTTGCGTCGCCTTGCCAAAATTGCCACCCAAAAGGGAAACTGGACATTCTGAGATTTATTTTATTTCAAGCAAAATTTGGCTATTTGCCAGATGAAGTCCAACAAAGTGCGTAAGATAGACTTGAGTGTAAACTTTTTTTTTAATGGTAATTTGCACATTTAATGAAGTACATGAATACTTCGTTTTGCATCGGCTTGAATCTCTGACATTTCTGAAATAAATATCCGCCCTTTACATGAACAAACAAACAACAACAAAACAAACTTACGGTAATTCTTCAACTTAACTAAGTTTCAGATGTCTCGGGTTTCTCATAGGCCACGCTCTTTGAAAATCCTTCACTTTAAGAGTACTCGTAAATCCACCTTTCAGCGAATGTCCTCTTGCTTGTGTAAAGTAACTCATTGAGTTTTGAGGGTACTTTTGTTTCGGTGCCTAATCCGAATGTTTCTTTCGTGACACAAGGGAATAATTTGGACTATCTGGTCCTTTTTTTTGGCGGGGTACTTGTACCTGTTTTGTTAGTCGCTGTTGCGAAATATTTCCTGGTGGAGATTTACATTCTGTAACATTAGACAACTAGCCTTTGGGTTGGTAAAACTTTGGAGATAAAACAGTAACGTTGTAATGAAATATTAATAGAATGACTACATTACTGTCTGCCATAGCAGTCCTGAAAGTTACCCTGGCCTGCGAACTGTCTCTATGACATCAACAGAAACACATCATTACTAGCAAATATCAAAATGTGGCAGAAAGAAAAAGCTATATATAGCATGGCTTCCAGTAAGAAATGATAAAGAAACGGTACAATAAAATGCAAAGGAAAAGAGAATACAAAATGTTTCCTTTTCCTTTCCATTTTTTTTGTCTTTACTTTTCCTTTGTCTTCCAGTGTATCAATTCACTCCTGTTTTGTTTTTCCTTTCCTTTGTGTATACTTGTATCGTACGTGTATTATTTGCAACAGACACATTATTTTTACCCTTTGCCACATTTTGACTTTGTTTCAAGCCTTGCTGTGATCCTGCAGATTTTCTCTCTGTGCGTGTGTGTGTGTCTGTGTTTTTATAATTATACCATTTTGTCAGTGCTAACGAAGATACTAGATAAGATAAGATGAGACGCTTCCTTCTTCACACCTCTAAAAAAATCATGCACCCAGTTTGCGCGCTGATCGCGGGCGGGGCCCATGGCGCATAGCATGAAAAGAATGCTTGATATAATAATAAATTAGTCATGCTGATCTGTGACAATGCTACTGAGACTTAAAAACTACACAAAAAAAAGTCAGTTTTTCCACAGCGTTTGAAGTTAAACTTACAAAATAAGTGACGTCAATCAAGGCCAAGAGCGATAGCTGAACAGTGGACAAGATTCAATATTTTCTTCCCTAGTTGACTTTGTAAAAGACGGCACTGTTCACCACTTCCGCGCGTTTGCCGCTTGGTGGCTGTACGAAATCTGTGCACGCTAAATGCGCTAGCTGTCTGATCTTATTGCGTCTAGTATCTTTGCTGCTGGCAAGGCCTCCCAAAAGCATATTAAGCTGTTCATAATACGACAGTGGCTCCCGTCCACAAGTCTCTGCCTCCCAACTACACCACCAAAGTTATCTCAGCTCACATAGGCTAATTTTATCACTAATCTTTTTGTTTCATTATTTGGCTTTTCTGCTGTGTTTCCCTCCCGACTGTGGATTTCGTTAGTGGTGTATAAAAAGTCAACAAATATGCACTTTTTTCCCCACCCACTTACAATCTGATTACGAGATAGCTAAAGATTAGCCGGTGTAAACTGACGTAGTTCCTCGTGTTGAAATACCATGCTGAAGACCAAAAAACACAAAAGATTGAAGATGAAAGACCTAGAAAGAAGGATAATCGGAAACAAGAAGGTTACTGAGAAATACAGAAAAAGAAAAAACAGAGTTTGACAAACCTGAGGACAGACAGACATACATAGACAGAGGACCAACAGATGAAACATGAAAGAAAGTCATGTGATTTGACTGTGAAGAGCCCATTCCCATGTAGACGCCGGATTTCTAATAGAGTGATTTTGTTTGCAGCAGGGACAAAGATTATACCTGTTCACTACAATAGACTGATAAGTATGAATGTAACACTTCCTACCCTGAAAATGAAAAGTTCTATCTCCCCTTTTTTTTCGGTTGAACTGAGTTACATATTACACACTACTTATACGGACCTTTTCCATTGTGTGTCAAAGTCTCAAGAAGATTCGGTGTGTAATTTGTAAGCATTACTAAAAAACAAAAAAAGTTTTACTTTGAAGACTATGATCACCTGAGTTTCAAACCTGGATTTCTCAAAAGTTGACGGAAGGGAGTTAAAATCTTGCCGTTTTAATGGAGACGACTTGTTCAGAGAGAACTGTATGTGTACTTTCAACACCAGAAATATACCAAACTCCAATGCGTCGTTTTCCAAGTGAACAGTTGACCAACTGAGCAATTATATTGGCGATGTAAGTGGTCATCCATCATCTTCAGGTGAACCCAAATAATGACCAAACAATTTCTCCGATCTCTCGGGAACACATTAATATGATCCTAAGCCCTGGACCATTATTATTGTTAACAAGTTGTACTTTCTCAATAAAGTGGCGATCTTTGTACTATCTCGAGGGCCTGGACCTGAGGCTGTTGGTCCTTCCTCGATTCTGGATTCTTGTTTTGTTCTTTTTTTCATCTATTTTGTGGTTGTTCGTCTTGTTAATGCTCATTTCATCATTAAATTGGCGCCATCTTTCTTGTTGGTGGGAGGCGACCATACATAAGACAAGGGAGAAGAAGAAGCGCAGGAGAGAAAGAAAGAGGCAGAGAGAGAGAGTAAAAAAAGAGCGTCAGAGACAGAGAGATACACAAAGAGAGAGAGAGAGAGAGGGAGAGAGAGAGAGAGAGAGAAGGAAGGAAGGAAGGAAAGAAAGAAGGAAGGAAGGAAGGAAAAAACTCCTTTTTAACAGAAACAGTCGCGCACCCTTCAAGTCTGTCCGGTGCTAAAAGTGCAAACACCTGCAATCAAAACTAATCTGTTCAAATAAATAGTTCAGCCCAGGTTACAGAGACATGGGAGAGAGAGAAAGCTTTACACAGCTGATGTATCATGATGGCTCAAAAGAAGCAAAATTTAATTATGAAATTTAATTTAAGAGTGGGCCAGGCGTTTTTATGTAATCCAGACTCATAATTGGAAAAAAGTTGCAGAAAATTACACCAAATGCAACTTTAGTCTCGCTTTGTTTATTTATGTAACTGAACGGACAATCATTCATATCTTTTAAGACTGAAAATGATTATGACAAGAATAGATGACAGCTACAGGGAGATGCTTTGAAGCATGATTTTTATGAATTCTAACTATTTTGTTTTTGCTTTTCTTCCCGACAGATACAGGCTGATTCAAGACAGAATTAAAGGTAAGTGTATAATTGTGTTTGTCTGTCTGTTTATTCCTGTTTGGCCCTGTTTGTGTATCTGTGGTTGTCAATTGGCCAGTCTCCAGCCACTGGCGTAGCGTGGATTGCCAGCACCCGGGCCAAGGCAAGTATTGCACCCCCCCCCCCTCCCCCCATGTCCCCGTAGGCTGTTAGTATGTGGCCACGCTTGTTTGCCTCGTCATGTTGAAAAACTGTGTAGAATGTTCTATCATTGGGAGATTTTCTCTGTGTGTGTGTGGGCGGGGGGGGGGGGGGGGGGCTCTATTTTTTATTATGTTAATATTTCTAAGTTATTTATTTTCCTTTCCAAATTTTGCCTCCTTCAGAAATTTGCGTCCGGGGCAACCGCCCTCTGTGGCACCCACCCCTCCCCGCCTCAACGCTACGCCACTGTCTACAACTCCATGTATTTATTTTCGCCCGTCTTCCTAGCTGTGTGTGTGTATATATGTCTGTGCTTACCAGAGTCTTACAGCGTGTGTCTGAGTACATCTGTGTGTTTATGTGTGTGGTTGTGTGTGTGTTTTTATTTCTTTTGGACATTTCTTGTGTGCATGTTTGTTTGTTTTTTGTATGCAATTCCTTGTTTATATATCCATACCTGTTCCAGGAAACTGCCAATGAAGAGGAAAGGTAAATACGCCCATTTGTTTTGCCAACCTCGTCTGAACTGTAAAACATCTGAAGTGTCTGTAGCAAGTTACAAAGGCTGTCGGGAGTAGATTTTGTTACATGTGCGAAAAGAAAGCTAAGAGAAACAACAGAAAGAGGAGAAAGGGAAGAGGGGAACAATGTTTTACATCATTTCCGTGGATCCTCCCGTCACATCCTGGCAGTTAAAAACACGTATTACCCTGTTAAAAAGGTTGATGGAACTCGGTTTTGATAAGCATTGTTATGTGATGTTATGCCGGGGCATAGTGGGAAGACCTAAACAATCATAGATCCTGGCGTCTTAGGGTAGCCACACAAAGGCCACCGAATTCGGTCACCGAGCCACTAGGCGCTTTAGGTGAGAAGAATTGCACTATATAAACGGACCGAATCTAGGTGGGCTCTGTGTGCTACTCCACAGCTGACCGAGAATCACCTTTGTTTCACTTGTTTAGCATCTTTTCGACTTCCGTAGTTTATTTTCAACTTACTGTTCAACGTAATGGGCTGTTGTCTCGGGGCGGGTTAGAGGAGAACTGCCCAGATCTCCCTTGTTGTCATGTCAAACAGTGCATTTACTTGTTCGTTCTTTGCGGTCCTCAGAAATCCGTAGAAGTTTCCATCGTGTCTTGATAACATTGTGTGCCATTCAGGAAGCATTCTTTTGTGTACTGACCTTTTGTCTTGGCCTTTAAGGACACAACAAAAAGCTATGGACTGAATTCATGACATGGACTCAAAATTAATAACATCTCTATGCAAATTCTAGTAGGAAATGCAAATTCAGATCCTTAAAGAGTCAGGCCATTCTAATGGCACAACTTGATTACCTCGATAGATAAATTGTTTGACATAATTATTTCATTTTGCGTTGGGCTCAATTTGTAGTTCTCTAAATGACAGAACCAGTCCCTGATTTGCTGCTTTAAGTGTAAATGCCCAGTGCAGTGGTTTACCGAACTGAAAAATCTCAGCACAGTGATTTGCTGCTAGCTTGAGCCTACACGTAGAAAGTACACAGGAAGAAAATCCCAACTGTTTGGTTGATTGAGTAACCAGGTCGAATGAGCTGCCATAATTATTGCCGTCAATGTTTTGTTCCCCATCACATCATCTTAGTCGTCTTTTTCAACCGAACTAGACAGGACAATCTTAACACAAGTCAACACGTCCCGACATTTCCTGCAGCGAGAAGCTGACAATTATTGCCTTATCAATAACATGTTCTGTGTTCGCGCAATCCAGGATATCGTATAACATTGGACATGCCAGCATGATTTAAAGGCAGGATTTCTGCATTTTTGTCTTGCGATTGTTTCTGGTGCTTTCTTGGTTTGCTTTGTGTGTGTGTGTGTGTGAGAGAGAGAGAGAGAGAGAGAGAGAGAGAGAGAGAGAGAGAGAGAGAGAGAGAGAGGAAACTGACCGTATGTGCATTCTAATTTTGAAAGTGTTTGTTATGTTTTAATTTAACTTGCTTTTTTGCGTGTATGATTGCAAAACCGGGTCATGAGTCGAGAATGTTCTCCTTCTTATCCCGGTCTGGTCCAGAATAGAACAAATTATACAGTCATCAGTATCTTCTTGACCGTGAGTTCTGAGAACGAAAGTAAAAAGTTCGGTTTGCAAGCAAAGCGATCTGCTATCGCGTTATGTAAAAAATTGGCAAGAAGAAAACATGGCCAATATTTGACTTTGCTTTAAGCCTTGCTGCCACCCCACAGTTTTGCTGTGCTTTAGCGTTATGTTTGGTGTCCCAGTTGGCAAGAGAAGATATTTAAGTCACGATACTTATCTGATAATTTTGATTCAAATGACAAAACGTACGCCTAAATAACTGCATCTGATAAACCAGAAAACGGGCAGTTACTCTACGACATCTGTGTCAACGAAATTAGACGTCAGAAAACTGTCCAGTATTCACCGCTGAACAAAATGATCTATGAAAAAGGTTCATTGAAGAGGCTGCTGTTACTGGCGCGTGGTATTTTACATTATAAGTCATTGCTGAACAGTAAAGACAACCCAGTATTTTCTCTATTTGGCTTTGTAATTCGAATACGGCCCCCTAGCACCTTCTATTGTAAATGGTCGGTATCCCCCTATTCTGCCTTCACTTTGGGCTGCTGTTTTCACAGATTGTGCGAGGTCTGTCTTTCCACCACTTGACTAGGGACCGTTTTTAAGCGCCCGAAGAAATGAAGACAGATTTGGTTTTGGTCTCGTCAGTCCATACCTCACACTAACCCTGAGACAAAACAGTCGTGACTCAGTGCATGACCAGCTTGAGGAATTGTTCACAAGTGCCAGCTCGAACTTCACTTAGATTTTGTTGTTGTTGTTTTATATGGGGCAGATTTGATATTGAAATGTATTTAATCTTGATGCTTCTGTTGCTCTTGTCGTGATGCAGATTTTTGTTCTTTTCTTCCAATTCCTTTCTAATTTTATTCATCCTCTTTCTTCCTGTCTTCTCTTCATCTCATCTCTTCTCCTTTACACTGGTTTCTTCTTCTGTCTTCTTCTTCTTCTTCTTCTACTTCTTCTTCTTCGTCTCCACTTTTTTTTTTGTAGAACGGATCAAATCATAATATAATATATGCCTTGAGATTCTATGGACTGTGGCCGAGCGACATGCAACAGTTCCATGGTGTCCTCGTGCCAACTAATTCTCCAGCCTACAGTTTTGATTGCCCAGTCGCGTGAGCGCCAGAAACTCGATCTAGACGTGGCGGCCAGTGCAGATCAAAAAAATCATTTCCGCCAATCATCATATGAAAATGTTAGATTATTCCGACTCCATGTAGTTGTCGATTCTATGGACACGCTATTGCTAGGAGAGTGTTCCATAAGGTACAGCGATAGTTCAACTTGCAGTATTGCAGATGAGACGCTTTACTTATTTATTGTTGCTTGCAACTTTACACACCAGCTACCGTGGAAATGGTCACATATTTGGTGGATCAGAATGGCTTTAGTACAGTAAATAATTTATTGTTGCTTGCAACTTTACACACCAGCTACCGTGGAAATGATCACATATTTGGTGGATCAGAATGGCTTTAGTACAATAAATAATTTATTGTTGCTTGCAACTTTACACACCAGCTACCGTGGAAATGATCACATATTTGGTGGATCAGAATGGCTTTAGTACAATAAATAATTTATTGTTGCTTGCAACTTTACACACCAGCTACCGTGGAAATGATCACATATTTGGTGGATCAGAATGGCTTTAGTACAATAAATAATTTATTGTTGCTTGCAACTTTACACACCAGCTACCGTGGAAATGATCACATATTTGGTGGATCAGAATGGCTTTAGTACAATAAATAATTTATTGTTGCTTGCAACTTTACACACCAGCTACCGTGGAAATGATCACATATTTGGTGGATCAGAATGGCTTTAGTACAATAAATAATTTATTGTTGCTTGCAACTTTACACACCAGCTACCGTGGAAATGATCACATATTTGGTGGATCAGAATGGCTTTAGTACAATAAATAATTTATTGTTGCTTGCAACTTTACACACCAGCTACCGTGGAAATGATCACATATTTGGTGGATCAGAATGGCTTTAGTACAATAAATAAATAAAGGACGTGAGGGATGTCTTTCTGTTGTCAATTTCTCCTCACTGAGAGTTCAGGGTGCCCTTAACGTCAGAACAGGTCACGGGCCAGTTAGTTCTAAACTCATGAGCCAGGCTCCAGGGTGGGGAGGATGGAGAAGGGTGGAGTTCTTGGCAGTGGAAAAAAAAAAAAACAGTTGATCAAGTCACCAGGTGGGCATGTTTGATGCGTTCCCTTGTATTCTACAACGTGTTGGGAACTCGTAAGCAGGTAGCTGTGAGTTAGCTTAGCAAAGCCTGTTTCTTAAGGAAGCAACATTTTTAATAGTGCTAAGAAACTCCTCAGGTGGAGCGAGACAGATGACGATCTTCAGAGGTAAAGTGGATTCTCCCATTGGATGTTTCGGCCTTTAACTTCCTGACATCTTCTAGAACTCCGGCCACACCGAGGTCATGACCCTCGGCGTTCCTCACCCACCCCACCCCCTCCCCCTCTCCTTTTTTTTTTTCTTTGGCCACCATTTTTATTCTTAGGGTTTGAACCGGCAACCCAAGTTTTTTGGTGTATGTGTCTTATTCATTCTGCCGATACTACAGACTACAGTGTCTTCATTGTTCATGCGTACACAGCTGACACGCTGATCACGTGGTCAATAACGCAATGCAAAAAAAAAAAAAAAAAGCAATGCTTGGCAAATTAATAAATTGGAAACACAATTTTGGTTACAGAGCTACCACAACTAGAAAAAATGGCTAGAGTTTTTCAATGGTGATTGAAGTTGTAATTAAAAGTAAGCGACTTCAATCAAGATCTAGAGCAGTGTTTCTCAATCTTTTTTGTCCTGCGCCGGACTTGAAGTTAGAAAAACAAAATAACGTGCGCCCCGCGACGACCGGGCAAAGTTAGTAAACAATACGTACAAAAAGATTTTACGACATTTACATATTAAGTATGTATACATTCAAAAGAAGTTGTGTAATTAAAAATTTATTTCAAGTTTTATCCATTTGTTTCTTACTTCTATGGGAGCCACGAAATATCATAAAAACCACAGAAAAACTGTGGGGTCGCAGCAGGGCTATAAGCAAAGTCAAAATTGAGCAAAAAGAAAAGGTTGTATGTTGCAAAACCCCGCGTGAGAAATAAAACCCAAACGATACAAAGCAAACTAAAGAGGAGACAGAAAATACACAAATTTTCGGCTTTCGCCTTTTTCGAGTGAAAAAAAAAAAAAAGACTTCAACACACGGGAGCCGTGCCCTTGGTGCTGGCTGTAGATTTGTTTGATTCGAGGGACCAATTTAAGATTTCTATGGAAAATCCCTTCGCCCCATTCTGAAGTCCCGCGCCCCACGTTGAGAACCACACTGGGTCTAGAGTGACAGCAGATCAGCTACTGTGTTTATATCTCCCATACATTCACCGCGAGGTGGCGTTGCGAAAGCGGTGAATACAAAACTCCCCTGGGCTGTCCCACCATACGGTATCTACTGTCTGTGTTAACTTATCAAACTAATCGTGTGTGCCATGTAGTTAACCTTACACGGCGATGAAGGATAACCGTATCTAGTGAAAACTACAAAGTCAATGTAAAACCCCCACGTAAACTACACAGTTGTAATTGTTACTGTATTTTTATTGTGTTGTTTTTTCGACACATGAATGAATACTTTAAAAGAGTTATTCTCAACGTGGGCGATATTCCCTTTCGCCCCCACCCCCCCCCCCCCTGGACGATTTTGATTTTGGGGGGGGGGGAGAGAAAATAAAGGAAAGGGCGACAAAGGGGCGAAAATGATGAAGGGGGTGATGAGGGTCAGGACATGAATGAAGGACTTCGGGGGCAAATATTATATGGCGGTCATTGACTTATTGAGTAGCACGTTTTAGATAGGTTTTATGAAGAGAAAAGGTCCAGTTCTTAGTGCTTTGACAAAGAATACTTTCTGTTTTATAATGAATCATCAGCACGCCTCTTGTCACAATACATGCAAAGCTATGAGAGGCTCAGCGTTATAAATTGTGCGTAGTTTGTCTTCTTGTGAAATGTATCCATTGGGTTTTGAGTATCGTGAGTTTTTATTTTGTCGGAGGGAGAGGAGAGGGGGGGGGGGGCGATGAAAGAAAATTTGGAGCCTAAGGGGGCGATTGTCTGAAAAGGGTTGGGAACCACTGCTTTAAAAGAACTGATGACACAGAGGGCACAGGCTCTAATATACAGTTTCTTTCAAATGGCTCCAATTGTACGATACAATGACCCTTCTACTGAATGGAGCGCAATGGGTGTATACTCAAGTCGAGTTATTTCATCACACACGGCCGCCCCCATGCATTGGAATTTCCCCCCTCCCCCCCCCCCTCCCCCCTTCTAAGGTTACATATACAGCTCAAACAAAAGTGGCGTTAAACAGCTTAGACAATAATTTGAAAGATTAGAAAATAGAGAGAGAACCCCATTAAGCCACCGTCCTTGGGATCCGGGAAGAAAAGATATTGACACACTGATTGTTGCCTCCAAAACAAACAACATTTGAATGAGTGAATCATTATTTTAGCTTTGTGCGGGTTGCGGAACCCCCTGGCGCGATCATCAAAGACAAAAATATTCCTAAATAGAAACACACGTTATGCTGTTGTGTTCTGTTGTGTTACAAGTAAATCAACGGGGGGGGGGGGGGGGAGAGAGAGCAGGATTAAACCGTGGCCCTACATTGAATACACAGGTATCAGTAAAACTGGCATTGTTTCTTTGTTGAAATTCAAAAAGTGAGCAGATTCAAATAATTTCTACAAAACAATGTCTTGTCTTCAATTTCCAAGTTACTGATGTTTATTAAAGAACTGATGGGGTTAATTCTGTGCCCGATTCCTAAATCCGGCTGAACTCCAAACCAAGCAGTATACCTATGCATAAAGACCAGCAATTATACTGACTTCTGTGCATAGCACTTTACCCAGAGTGGAGCACACTGAAAGAGCTGAAGTTGACTGAGACCAAGCAATGTGAATGAAGAACATTTTTTACTCAGCATCTCAGTTCTTGTTGTGTTTTGTTGTTGTTTTTTACTTCAGCACGATGTAGAACAAAGGCCTTCAGTTCATTGGTTAAGTTTGACGAGAATATATTATAGCTAGTATCTTGTGTAAATGAAAGATGTGCAAAAAGATAATAAATGAGCTCAAAGATAATTATGTTTTGCATGACTGGAGACAAAGATTCCACCTGCCGAAGAAACATAAATGGTGAAAAAGAGAGACTAACAGACAAGACAAGAATTAGAATAAACTTGTACCGCCGACCAAGTGAAACAAGAGAGTACATTGAGATCGCAATGACTGACAGAATGTCGTCATGGTCACTTCACAATTGCCGACGTCATTTTGTGTGTAGGTTTTGAGATGAAGCGCTCACCTTCAATCAGACAATCACATTGCACAGTCCAATAGTTACATTGTTTTCGTTGACTAAAGGCCTGTTTACACTGGTAGGTTTTAGGAATAGAAAAAAGGAATGGGGGACTGTGTGTGAAGAACTCTCCTGGCTTTCCGTCTTTGGTTTTTCCGATTTTCCCCTTCGAAACAAGACCAAAACAAACGATGCGCATCGTTTCTCATTCAGAAAACGGACCAGTGTAAACAAACAACATTTCGAAAGGGGAAAATCGGAAAACCAAAGACGGAAAGCCAGGAGAGTTCTTCCCACACAGCCCCCCATTCCTTTTTTCTATTCCTAAAACCTACCAGTGTAAACAGGCCTTAATGAGTTTTGAAGAGAACCTACATCCACCTAGATCTAAATCATCATCTCAAACTGCTGCTAGGGGAGCGGTCTAATGTCAAAGCCAAATAGAGAAAATACTGAGTTGTGTTCACTCTTCAGCTACAGCTTTCTATGCAAAATAGTACGCTCCCCTAACAACCGCCGCCACTATATTATTGGAAGTAAACAGTTTTCTTGGATTTTCAAAAAGCACCAAAACATGACTTAGGCAGTTGTGGAATAACCGTGACAAAAACAAGAACAAACACAAATATCAACCAACCACCTTAACACGATAGAGACAAAAGAGTTCCCGACCAGATGAATGTAGGAATTAATTACTACTCATCTTCAAATATTACAGGAGACCATTGTCTGACACGTCGTGAGCTATTTCGAATGCCATGATTCTTCATGAACATGGTTCAGTTTGTTTTTACCATGTGTGGAATTGCAAGGAAAACATACGATTAATCCACGAATGGCGCTGATCAAGGGGATCGTGAATCTGAATCAATCTTTAAAACACAGAAAATATTTGATTAAACCAGAATGGGAGTGGAGAAAACTTTGTTTGAGATTGCCGGCCAATATGATCCAAAGTCCGCATGACAGTCGAATTCTTTGGAAAGAGTGTTGGCAGTAACTGACTTTATAAAGAAAACCATGGAAAGGGTATAAAGTTTTATCATTACAATAAATGTATGAGGAAGAGAGTGAAAAGAAAACACAAGGTGGAGAAAATGGCAGAGAGTCGAGAAATAAAAGTAAACAACGAGAGGACTTTAAAAAAAATTGCCTGCTTTTGATTCTTTTCAAAACAACCGAAATGTGGATCTGGACGGCGATATGGGCCTAGCGACTACCAAAATATCCTCAAAATATTAGAGAAAACCACACAAAAAATATGTAGAGTTGCATCAAGGCTTGAAGTAAAGTCAAAATATGGCAAAAAGAAAAAGCTGTGTGGAGCAAAGTCTCGAGGAAGAAATAATACTGAAACAATACAATAAAAGGCAAGGGAAAATGAAAGAAAGAATGAAGCTTTCGGTCAGCTGACCCTCGTCATTTTCTGTCCTGGAACATTTTTTATCTTTTTTTTTGGTGACGAATGTCGGTTGACAGAAAGCTTGAGTTGTCTTTCTTGTTCCCTTGGGCCTTTGGGATTTATTGTGTCATTTGTGTATTCTTTCGTACGCGAGGCTTTGCTACGTACCGTCTTTTGTTTTGGCATATGACATTAAATCTCAGGAGAACGTGCACCGTTGTAAATAAGAGAGCTTACTTTCTTGCACTTCCTGTACTTGCTTTTATAAACCATTATCAAATGAATCCATCAATTCAAATCAGCATGATCAAAATAAAAATAATAACAATAGTGTAGTTTCGCGTACAAAGTCAAACATCAGCAAAAAGAAAATGTTGTATGCAGCAAAGCCTCGCGTAAGAAATAATACCCAAACGATACAATGAAACACAAAGAAAAGGGGTATTATTTCTTACGTGAGGCTTTTTAGAAGCTTTGCTGCGACCCCACAGTTTTTCTGTGGTTCTCATAATATTTCGTCAGTTAGTAGAAACAGCCTCAGCAACAGAGCTATAAGAAAAGGATTAAAAATTTGGAGCAGTTTCGATGCTGTGACTCAATTTGTCTATGAGTTTACGTTAGTATCATAATAATATAGTATACTCCAGGAGGGACTGTTGAGATGCCGTTGTTGTTTTGACATACTTTTTTGTACGCCGTCTGGGCGTGATATCTAAGATTAATCGAGACATTTTGATTCCAGACAGTTCACGTTGACCCATTTTAAAATCTAATCCGGGAAGGAGATAGGAAATTCCCAACATGAGCCAAATAGCAATAGTCTGTACCTGCACTTGTCCTCACTGTCCTGTGGGGGTGGCAGAAGGGAGACAACTTTAGATGATAAAGGAATTACAGATGGAACTGTTCGTTGTGATACGTGACTGAAGCAGACTTGGCAGGGTGATATAATGAACGATCATTCTAGCACAATCCAGTGCAGTCTAGTTCAGAACCATAATATAAGATTTTCCCCTAAGAATGGCAAGGCTGTATCTCCACTTTTGACTGAATTGAGTTACACACTACACACTAACTTCTCCGGGCCTTCTCCCTTGCGTGACAAAGTATCCAGCAAATTCAGTGTGTAATTTGTAAATATTACTAAAAAGAAAAACATTCTTTGCTCTAAAAGCTATGATCACAAGAAATTTCCATCCTCCATTTCTCAAAAGTTGATAGAAGGGACTTAGAACCGTATCACTCTAATGGGACGCAGTGTTGACGCCCTGATCTAATGAATGACCTTTCAGGCATAATCAAATGCAGACTTGTTCAAAACCGTATAAGATGCCAAGAATGAGTGGACGGTGCAAGTGCAGTCCGACCTGTCACTTCCAATGCCAATCTCTTATCGAAGTTTGTTGGTCACGTGATGCAGTCTGCCGGTGTTACAGGGACTCAATAACCTGAGAATAAATAATTTTCATTTAATGGTAAAAATGTGAGGCTGTTCCAAGCCTTTCGTGAACATCTTATAACTGATTAAGATTTATCAAGGGAAAGCAGTGTCACCCTATGATTATCTATTATATATTTCAGTAACTTGCAACCTTTGGCATGACTAACTGACCAAACTATACACTCTTCAGGCCTTAAATTTGGCAGGAAGGAGGCAATTGATATAAGGAAGATGATGGCTACAATTAAAAGTTGTTTACTCCAAGCATGTATTTTAAAAAAATAACAATGTTCATTGCTATGTAACATCTGTATTTTTGCATGTTTGTTTCGTAATATATAGTACCGTACATGTCATAAAAAGTAACCGTATCAAGCGTTCGGTTTGGTGCGTAATGTTGTGGTGCGCGTGAGTTCTGAAGCAAGACTGTAGCTTATTACTTTTATTATACTAGAGAGGGGGGGGGGGGATCACAATCATGATTGTTTATTCTGGGCAATGCCCGGTAGCTCATCTAGTGTTAACTAAGTGATGACAGGAACATTTTTACCGTGCCAAGAAAAGCAGTCACATTCTGAGAGAACAGTGCTTTGGTAGGAATAGATTCACAGAGCTTCCCTGTGAAGCTGAACAGAGATAATAGGGCCAGGGGATGTCTAAAAAAAAAAATTACATACACAGTTGCTCAATGCCGTTTGCAACCCTTCTGAACTGCATTCTCATCAGTGCCGAGCCCAGTGCGGTAATCTGTTTGAACACATTAGGCATCTGTCTTCTCTAACTAGGATCATAAATCTTGGACATGTCTTAACTGCCAGTGTATACCCCGGGCACAGAATACCGAGACGAGCCATTGCTTCTCCCACTATGTCCACAAACTGCCCGCGTTTTTCGTTCAATTATGAAGGAAAGTGGGACGAACTCTTGCATTGTTGACATCGATGATACGCGCGCAAGTCGACTGACGGAACATATCGAATTGATTCGTCTCGATATCCTGTGTCTCAGGTATTCTATTTTTTAGACACGCAGGTATAGCTTAAAAGTCGATACAATTCAGTAGTTTCTCTTTTCGAGGTCACTTGGAAACTGACCCTGCAGAAACACTTCTTCTAAGGAAGTGACTCCTCTTGACGTTCTCCGTTTTGCCGGAGACCCACAGATCAAAAGCTCAGTTCTCACATCAATGATACCCTGGTGGTTTTTACAGTTTGTAATTTCCACTTTTGTATTGAGCTGTCAACCTACGGGAAATGTGTGTGCTGAGATTAATTAAAATCCCTTCGTGCTTTTTTGTCTTCAAATTTGGTCAGAGCATCTTTCGTCATTTCAGCGGCCAGTTTTATTAGTGAATTTGTGGCTTCGAATAGCCGGCAAACGAGTGCATATCGAGGGGTGTTTGCCACATTGTTGTAAGCGATATTTTGCCGATTTTGAGGTTTTGTCAAGACAGTGGTTCTCTCATCCCTAATTTCATTATGTTTAAGTGCCATTCCAATCGGTTAAAGACTTTTTGATGTTTTTGTTTGTGACGTAATGTTTTATGCGTTTTAGCCCTTGTGCCGACCACACTTCAGGGCTCATTTTCTCGAAAAGGCAGAAATGCACATACAACCATATGGCAAAAACGAAAGTGTATTTTGCTACTAAAATAATAGAGGTTTAAATTCCCAGTGACTAAGACCAGTTTTATTGAAGATATTATCTTCATTATCAAAGTATTGTTATTTTCTTGTTGCAGTTGTTGTTCTCGCTTTCGTCTAATGTCATCGTTGACAATGTTCTTACTGAAATTATTACGTATCATTTGATCGAAATACCAATGTAATCTCTCCGATATTCACAATCATGAGCCACTTACAATCATCATGATATAAAGGAGAAAATGTAAAAGTTTCCTTTGGACCAAAATCAATGCATTCGTTTTGGGTTATATCTCAGGCCAAATTCACTAAGTTTATAGTTTATAGTCTTTTAAACATCAGTAAATTTCTCTCTCTCTCTCTCTTTCTTTCTCTCTCTCTCTTTCTCTCTCTCTCTCTTTCTCTCTCTCTCTCTCTCTCTCTCTGTATTTCTCTCTCTCTCTTTCCCTCTTTTTCTCTCTTTCTCTCGCTCTCCCTCTCTCTTTCAGTCTCTCTTTCTCTCTCTTTCTCTTACTCTCTCTTTCTCTTACTCTCTCTTTCTTTCTCTCTCTCTCTCTCTCTCTCTCTCTCTCTCTCTCTCTCGAAATCTGGTTAAAGCCGCCCATGTGATGGATCAGCTGACGTACAGAAAAATGACGAAGTGATAGTCTATAAACATCTGCAGGTACTCCTAACTTCATTGTTGTCAAAGATGGCAAAATGTTCGGCAAACTGTGCACAATTGCTAAGTTGTAACACTGATACTTTATAGACACGGCATTGTCCTTTAGCTATATTCAAATAGCGACTATCGCCCCCAAAACTCATGCAACCTGCAAAATGACTATGCAGGCAGCAATAAAAGTAGATTTATGTCGGTACGCGGTCCATTTTGGTGCCCCCGGGAAATGTATTAAAGATGGGGGAGGGGGGGAGGTTCAGCTTGAGTGTGCGATTAACGGCGCGTCATCACGATGTCAAGCACATTGCGCCTTATTTGGACACTTCACTTTGCTGTAGCTGGCTTCTCAGAGTTCGATCAAGTAAAAATTCATCCTAGCGGGAAAAGCTCCTCATAAATAGTATTATCTGTGCAGTTTTAAGGCAAGTGCTTTTGCACAAAGTGTATTTTGTCATTACGGTAAAGAAAAAAAATTTTATCAATCTGTAGAGTTCAGCCTCACCCAGGGAGGAAAAAAATCGCCGTGGGACCACATCAAAACTATTTCTTTTGTGGACCTGCAGGTATTCCCATAATGGGGACATGGTCGAAAGGCAATGTGCTCGTCTCTCATGCCGAAGGTACCATGTTCGATTCCTGGTCTGTGCAGGCGCGTTGGAATTCTTTTCTTTTTTTTTTTTGGTGGGGAGATTGATGTCAATGATCCTATGGTAGGTAAGATCGAGCACCTAGTCTTCTCGGATAAGGATGAAAAACTCGGAGGGCCCGTGTGCATGTTGCTCACATTAAAGATACCTCGGCAGTTGAAGTCTGAGACAGCAAGCCGAACAAGGCCGCTGCCCTGGCAAAATTAATAAAAACTAATTCCTATCACACACACACACAAAAAAGACCCAAACCAACACAGAACAAGAAAAGTGAAATGTAAATGCTGAGGGCAGCGAATCTCCTAAATTAAATACCTAAAAAGCTTCAGGCGTTGCCGTAGATCATCAAGAGTATAGTGGGCGCGGGCATAAACCTCTGCCTGGCTAGAGGACAATCAACCCAGATGATTTGAACAAGCTCAACAAGGAATCAAAGTAAAGAAAAAAAAATCAGTACAGCTCTCTTAACAGTTCCTGCTGGGTCTATGAATCTCTGAGGTTAATCCCAAATTCCCCCGGATTTCGGCAGCGAAGAGAGCTGAATTCCTACAAGAGGAACGTGGCGTAGGGGGCAGGGGAGGAATGGATATCTGAACATCACATCAACTGATCTTCCCTCTGTTTCAATTTCTGATATTAGATGCGTTAGAGGCGCGTTAGGGAAGCCTCGCATAGACCTTTTTCAATTAGTGCTAAATTAATTCAGTTTCCCCAGCAGCGGCCACAAGGGAAAATGAGTCGGACTTGAAGACAGCACAGAGACAAAAATACCTCAACTCATGTCAGATTTGTACTATTTTCCCTCACATAAACTAGCTTAACCTGTGAAATCCAGTATCTACATGGATTTCTGGAGACATTTTTGTATGTGGAAAGTGAGCGGGAGAGGAGGTGTGATTACGAAGGGAATATTGTTACAAGTACGTATGTCCCCCAAGTTTTTTGTGCTAAGGGTACGTATTTTAAAGCCTTTTGTGAGCTTGAGAGCTCCTCGCGAACTTCTCCTTACAACAGGCTCAAGTATTATTCTTTCAGATTTTCTTTTTGTTGTTTTTTTTCTGTTCTTTTGTTGAAAGGGTAGGGTGCAGGTTTAGGGATGCGATGCGATTTAGGGTTGGGGCTAAGGACTGGGTTAGGGACAGGTACGTGTACGTATGGGCCCCTGGAGCAAAATGGCTGGGGTACATACGTACTTATAATAACAACCTTAAGATATAGTTTTTGTGACCTACAATGGCTTGCGGGGGGAATTTCTAGTTATCAGATTAGTTGCAATAGCTATCATATACTTGAAATTAATGTCTCAGTAGGTATAAAATAAAATGAAAATGTTATGGATACTTACTAATGGTTCAAAAATTGTTGAATATGAGTGCAGTTCATCACTTGGTCCTAAAAATGGAAAAGTTTGACGGGGAAAAAAAAAAGAAGTGCTTCGGTAAGCACAGTACTGTTGCCTCTACGGACTTTGGGTGGGCACTGTTGTCTCAATGGGTGTTCGGTAGGCACCGTTGTCTCTATTCTCTATGGGCTTTCGGTAGACACTGTTGTGTCCAGTCTCTATGGGTGGTCGGTAGGCACAGTGGTCCCTATGGGTTTTCGGAAAAACACAGTTTGTCTATTCTCTATGGGATTTCGGTAGAGACTGTTGTTCCTAAGGATGGGAATTGGTGTTTGGGTTGGGACTAAAGTAAGTTGGATCGGGGCATTGTTGTACTGCTGGCCGTTGCCTGGAAAATGTGTATTTGTATCGGACTACGTCATCAACCCCCGCCCCCCCCCCCGCCCCCGAGAAAAAAGTTACTTCCAGGCAGCAAATCAAACAATATTACCCTAACCCTGACTTGACCTCAACTAAAGCCCTAATCCTAACCCATAGGACCAAGAAAGGCCGTAGCGACTAACTGTTCGTTCCGAACCACGTTTATTAAATAAAAAGTTTCCAAAGGCCGAAATGATCATTAACTGTCCAGTATCGATAATAAACCCTGCGTGTGTCAGATTGTCATCCAAACTTGATATCTCTGCGGGTTACTAGAGACAAGAACGGATCTCTCAGTTGATGGGAAATGTAGTCGGTTCTAAATGTATAATGAATGATGATTATGGGACGGATTTCTCCGGTAGTTTTTGATGATCACGATTATCTTCCAGCCAATCGGTGTCCACATACTGGCGTTCATTCTCTGTTTCTGTCCATTCGCCAGGTCGCTCCATATTTCTTATAGCCATAATTTGTTTCTTTATTTCTTTTTGTCTGCGACACTGTGTTTTACTGATGCGGCTCACACTAATCTATCTATCTATCTATCTATCTATCTATCTATCTATCTATCTATCTATCTATCTATCTATCTATCTATCTATCTATCTATCTACCTGTCTATCTATCTATCTATCTATCTATCTATCTATCTATCTATCTATCTATCTATCTTTCTATCTATCTATCTATCTATCTATCTATCTATCTATCTATCTATCTATCTATCTACCTGTCTATCTATCTATCTATCTATCTATCTATCTATCTATCTATCTATCTATCTATCTATCTATCTATCTATCTGTCTGTCTGTCTATCTATCTATCTATCTATCTATCTATCTATCTATCTATCTATCTATCTATCTATCTATCTATCTATCTATCTACTCACCTATTTATCTATCTATCTATCTATCTGTCCAACTATCTGCCTATCTATCTATCTATCTATCTATCTATCTATCTATCTATCTATCTATCTATCTATCTATCTATCTATCTACTCACCTATTTATCTATCTATCTATCTATCTATCTATCTATCTATCTATCTATCTATCTATCTATCTATCTATCTATCTATCTATCTATCTATCTATCTACCCACCTATTTATCTATCTATCTATCTATCTATCTATCTATCTATCTATCTATCTATCTATCTATCTATCTATCTATCTATCACGCATACCCGCTTGCCACACAGCATCTACACACATTCACATCCCAAAAATAAATAAGTGAATGGCCAGCGTCATACCGCTGATTATTTTTCTTAGAAATCGAATGGAAAAGAGAACAAAGGTGTCTCAGACAGTCATTTTCTAAGCATCTGAATAGGAAAAAGCGTGACAACACCAAGGACCACAACAATAAAAATAATCATAAATAAATACATCTAGTAAAACACGTACCAACGACCAGGGTAGAACAAAACTCAGAGAACAAAAGGTCTGAACTGCCCTTTCTCTAAATAAAATGAGCGGATGTTTGGAGGGTCTCCTTCTGCCTTATCGTTCTGTTATATTCTGTCTCAGTTTTGAGCAAATAATTAGCGTTTTTGTTTTTTAAAATACCAAAAACAGTGAACTGATTATGATCCAACCACTTGACTTCTGCTGGCCCCTCCAAACAAACATATTTTCTATTTTATATATATATATAATTTATATATGTATTGGTAACTCGAAACTTCGATCACCTAAGGTTCAGGAACCGCATCACACTCAGGCTTCAAGCTTTGCACAACAGCATTATTATCAATGCAAAATTAACATGGGCTGTATTAGAAATTATGAAATGTTCAGGCTTCTACGTTTCATTTTTCATTGTTTCGGCATCATTTAGACCTATTTCGAGTCATGATTTGCCATTTTAAGGTTTCATTGAAGCTGTGCATGCGCATTATGGGCCCAAAACACCATCGCTTCCTGAAAATTTTCGGTGCGCACCACTGCACTCTGTGTACTGTCCTATCGCTGAGTTTTGGGGATGACCCTACGCATCTCGGCTTTTGTTCTTATTCCTTTCGGTCTGAAGTGATTTCCTTTGTTGTTGCATCTCTTCTTATAAGCTATTAATGCCTTTCTTAGTTCACAGGCGTCTTATGTTTTACCAACAAAAAAAAATAATAACCTACACGAACCTGTTCATCGAGCGGGTACTGGGCTAGTTTTAAATATTTTGTCAATAATTTTCTCCCGCTTGTTTTTCTGACCGTCAAGACAAGAAGTCGAAGTTTGTGAACCTGCTGTACGCACGCAATGGCATTGCTTTCTGATTGTCTCTGAATAATAAGTTTATACATAAATGTGTAAATCAAACGTGACGTTAGATTTTCAAGAACTTTTAGGAATTTCTTATTCTGGAGCACTGTCTTTGAAAACAATGCTGGTGCCCGTACTGTCTATTGTTGTTGCTGCTGTTGTTGTTGTTGTTGTTGTTGTTGTTGTTGTTGTTGTTGTTGTTGTTGTTGTTGTTGTTGTTGTTGTTGTTGTTGTTGTTGTTGTTGTTGTTGTTGTTGTTGTTGTAGGAAATGTTAATGCTGAGAGAGGAGACAAAGTGCAAGCGGTCATGAAGTTGTCCTGTTTTATTTCTGGTTTTCCTACAAAATCCCATTTAATCCATTATTATGATTTAAAAATAGCAAGTCTGGAATCTAAGGACTCGTAGACTGGATGAATGCAGAACGATTTCTGAACAAAGGAATATTATAAGTGAAAAAATGTTCTTTCTGATTTCGTGTTCTTGTATTGTAACCGTGTTGCAGCAAACTGATATATAACAGCTTCATATCGCTGAAGGCTGCGGACGGTGGCGTATCCTGGTTGGAGCAGGTTCTTGGGGCAGTAGTTAAACCTGGAAAGGACGAGGGGCGAGGAGGGTGGGGGGAAGACTTGTGTGAGATGAAAGTGCGTCATCATGATAATACTTGCAAAAATATTTTAGCATTAATATGAGTTTCATTTGTGTAATAATGGAAGTGAATTTTGCATTCATTATTTTATTAACTAAATAAAAGTTTCACCCGAAATTCCAAACTATTCGGTTTTCAAGGTGAGTCCCTTTTTGTGTTTGTTTTTATTTTATAATCGGCCCAGGTACTCAGATCTAAGCTGCTACGAAGTGTTAAGGTCTTTATTGTAGGAGGTTCTCTGCCCTTGGCATTTACACCGCACTTTTCTTCTTTTGATGTTTCTTATTCTTGCCTCTGTGTGTGTTTGTGGTAGGGTTTAGTTTTTTAGATTTTGCCCTGGCAGCGGCTTTGCTCGGCCTGCTCTCCCCGACGTCTTAACTGCCGAGGTATCTTTAATGTGCACAATGTGCGCAAGAGCCCTCCCAGTTTTTCATCCTTATCCGAGAAGACTAGGTTCTCGACCCTATCTACCATAAGATCGGTGACGGAAGTTTTTCCCAAACAAAACAAAAAATAAAAAAAATTCCAACATGCTTGCAGCGACCGGGGACCGAACGCGGTACCTTCGGCATGAGAGGCGAGCACGTTGCCTCTTGACCACTGTGTCCCTAACGAAGTTAGTGTCGGTGTCTGATTTTCACAAAAGGAGGGGGAGGGGGGGGGCGAGGAGAAAAAAAATGATGTTTCATTCATAGGAATTATTTTCGGCAAAGGAACTAAAAAAGAATTCGATCATTTAAAAATAATTTCTATTAAATTGATTCTTTTTTTTCTTAGACCCATTAAGCTCTATCCTAGGTAGGACGTCACTGAGCTATTTATAGGTCGGTGGTATGCTAAGTGGAGTATCGAGTTCTTCAAGTCGTCGGTGTAGAACAACACTCCTGTAACCCACAAAATATGTTGATGTGGTTTACAGGAGTGTTGAATCTCACCGACGAAGTGTTGTGAAGGAAGTCCACAGCTTCACAATATTTTTTGAGCCAGTCTAGTTATTTTCCAAACTGTTTGTCCACAAACTGACTTCGAAAAAACCTAGTCTAGATTATTCCATTCTTTTTTATCTTTGATATTTTATAACTGTATATTTTTGTTGTTGTTTGTAATATCTTTGCTCACACCGCCGACTGCAGATGAATCCTTTGAGTCGGAGAATTAATGGCGTCCTTGACGTCAATTGGCGTCAATTGTTATGCCAAAAAAGGTAATAGTAGTATTATGTTTCTATGAAAGTATCCCTTTTGTTTTGTAGACGCTTTTAACACATCTTTTCTGGTTGTTAGAGAGTGAAAATGTGGGTGACATCAGTAATAGCAACGACAACAATAGCATCAGCTATTTAAAATAACGAAGTGTTTATCCGTCGATACTGACGGATAAAATTTCCCCTAGGGTTTTTTTTTATCCGTCAACATAAATTCTGTATTTGCGAATAATCAGGTTCCCCTGATTCAAACCTTTCTCCGTCTTCCTCCCCCTTATTCCGTTCATCCCGACGCGATCAACGTTCGTAATGGGCGAGTGTTGAAAATGATATTGAAATTGGAGAGACTTGGAATTTTATTGATTAAATGGATACATACGAAGGTTCAGGTCTAATCCGTTGAACTTGATATGGGTTTCTTGCTTTGGTAATGCTTATATTATTTAGTAAGACGTTCCTCACAGTTAGTCAAATTCCTCAGTAGCGTAGTGGTTAGCATCTCTGCCCGTCAATCAGGAAGTCGGGGTTCGATTCTTAGCACGGCGTTTTTTTGTGTTTTTTTCATAAGTCTTTTTATTTAGGCATCAATCTTTTTTCTTTTTTTTTTTTAACCCAAGAACAATAACGGAAGAAGTCCAGTTTTTTCTTTTTTTTTTGTATCTACACCTGTCAATCGGGGGACAGAGGTTCGATTCTCAGCAGGGTAGGGTTTTTTTTTTTCTTCTTTTCTTACAAATGTCTTTTTATCTGTAATCTGTTTGTTTGGTAATTTTTTAAAAATCCAGTTTGCTTGTTTGTTTGTTTGTTGTTGTTTTTTGTCATTAGTTAATCCGAGCGTTATCCGCCGATAGGCTACTGTTGGCGGCCCAAGATCTGCCAATAGTGTTGCCGGATAAACCCAAGTATCCGCCGATAATATTGACGGATAAAGCTGGGCAGTATCCGTCGATAATGTTGACGGATAAGGGCGGCCTTAAAATAATAAATTATCAAGATGAGAATAGGAGGAGGAAATACTGATGATCATCTCTGATGGGCCAGCTTTGGCTCGGGTTAACACAGTGATGGCAGGCTGTATTCTGGTGTGTCCACTAACAGATAACAGCACCCCTACCTTTAGGAGCCGTTCCGTACAGTATGTACACATTTAAAGGAAAAATGGATTTTGGGGGAGGGGGTGGGGGGCTCGCAGGGTACGAAAACCATACATGGGTGGGGGGGGGGTACTCCTGGGGGTGCTCCCAGGGTACAAAAAGTGTACATGGTGAGCGGGGGGGGGGGGGGGGTCTGGGGAGCATCCCAGCCGGCAGCCGTACGGAAATCTCACGTGTAGGTGTGACGTCACGTTTGCAAATATAAATGACACCCTCTAAGTTTACTATCCCATTTTCTGTTATTACTGTTTTCATTATATTTAATTATGCTTGCTGGAGTACAAAGTTGGTGTCAAATTGCCCCTCTCGACTTCCTGATGTAGGGACAAGTTGGTCTAGAGGCAAAGTGCTCGCCTCTTATGCCGAAGATACCGGGTTCGATTCCCGGTTGTTGCAGGCATGTTGGAATTTTGGGATTTTTCTCATTATGTTCTTGTCCCTGATCCTGTAATAGGTAGGATCGAGAACCTAGACTTCCCTGATAAGGACGAAACATTCGGGGAACCCGTGTGCACATTGCGTGCGATAAAGATACCTTGGCAGTTGTAAATCGAAAAGAGAAGGCCGAATAGCCCGCTGCCAGGATAAAACTTTTTTTAAAAATCCATACCTACCACCTCCCCCCCCCCCCCCAACAAAAAACCAAAAAAACGCCGGCAGGCGCTACATTGTGGCGTCGACGTGCCTGCTCCAGTTGTAACTGTCCTGCAATGACACTAAGGCAAATTTCCCAAATGGGATTAAAGAAGTATATATATGGCCTTTAGCGTCTTTACAGACGGTCTTAGCAGCTAGAATATTCACTTTCACTTTGACTGACAGCTTCTCTCGTGGCTTATTCTACCAATGTTTGACCCGAGAGTGCGATGGCAGTGATTGCAGGTCAGTCTTTTGGGTTCACTTTGGCGAGTGTTTTCATTCCGCCTCTGTCGTTTTGTCAGGTATGTTTCTTTTGCCTTGAAGTCTATCGCAAAGAAGTATACTAAGTACGAAATACAAAAAAAAAAAAAAAAAATAATGAAAGGAAATAGTGATTTCTTCTTTATAGATGCTGACAAACTCTTAGACAAGATATCATGCATGGGGCAGAAGAATTGGCCATTATGTGTCGTGGGGAGGATTTTGAACGCCATACCAGACCTATGTTGTAGTTATTGTTGTGATAGCTGTTGCTGTTGTTGCTTTAATATTATCTGCCCCCTTCTATCCCTACAGACTTTCATCTCACCGGTTTTTTTTTTGTTGTTTTATCTTCAAAGTCCAAGGCAATGCTTCTCGGAATCCCGAGCCGTATCCGTCCCCTTTAGATCCTGGGTTTTCTCAATTCCTTCCCTGCTTTGAGCTGCCCTCAAATATTTTCTTCACCATTATAACTTTAACAGAGGTAATTATTGAACCAGTTTATGAAACAAAGTTTCTAAATTCATTGCAATCAAATCAACAAAAAAAAAAAATTCCTTCTCTTGGATTTGAAAGCCATTCCCTGGGGGGCCTGGTGCCTCTAGTTTGAGAATCGCTCTTCTAATGGAACACATTAATTTTGTCATTTCGTTTGAAAACAAAAATCAATTTCTATATCGGTATGTTCGGAATGAAACTCAGCAATGACTCCAACTAGGTACTGTTAAGGTTTGGTCGATGTACAAATTAGTTCAAACCCGATATTGTTTACGCTTCAGTTGAATTTCCATTACTGCTCCAGACTTGCTAGTTTGAAGCGAGAAAATGGTAAATCGGGGCGCCCTCGACTTTGCCCTGAAATCTGGAAGTGCTGACATTCCTGTGCCCTCAGCGCTAAGCTGACAGTACACTGGACATGTCTACACGTCTTCAGCTGGAGACCAGAGCTCCGGGCTGTCACAAGTTATAGATTGGAGAACTACAAACCGGAACAAAAGAGATCTTGACCTGCATAATTCATGCTTTTTTTTCTTTTGTCGTTATCTGCTCTTTTTTTTTTTTCTGTTCCTGATCGGGTTTTGTTGTATTTTTTCTGATGCTTTTCTAATGCGTCTCTTGCCCTCCACCCTTTCTGTTTGTTTTGTTTTTGATGTGTGTATATGCATGTGTGTTTACATTAATATACTTGTCATTCTTGCTTGTTTGTTTGTGTTTGGTTGTCTTTTTCTGGAGGGGGTGGGGGCTCTAATTGAAATACGATTACAGATAACTGAATAGAATAAAAAGTAATAAAAAGAACAGAATCAAAAGTAGAAAGATGGTATTGTTAGTTCTTTCATTTCATCTACTCCTTCCTCGTTTTGGCAACTGTTGTTCTCATTTTGTTGGTTGTTGCTGTCGTTGTGGTTGTTGCTGCTGTGGTCGCAAGCCTTTTTTTCTGCTCAAGCGGGTACGACGGCGCCTGCAACAGTTGACCATCATCTATGTCGAGTGACGTCAGAACTGTCAACTGACCACCCGGTTGATTTGTCCACCAATCTGTTATGACGTCATTTGGTCTCAGGTCAGGACTGTCAACTGACCACCCGGTTGATTTGTCCACCAAGCTGTTATGACGTCATTTGGTCTCAGGTCAGGACTGTCAACTGACCACCCGGTTGATTTGTCCACCAAGCTGTTATGACGTCATTTGGTCTCAGGTCAGGACTGTCAACTGACCACCCGGTTGATTTGTCCACCAAGCTGTTATGACGTCATTTGGTGTCGGGTCAAAATCTCTTGAGATTGTCTAGGACACTTACGTCATTCCGCCCACCCTCTCCCCATCCACTTTCCAGAATCACCTGTTGCTTATTACTTGTCGCTCACGTTTCACTCCTTCTCTCTCCCTTTCCTTCTCCTCTTCACGTCACTAACACTCATATCCGATTTTAAACGTGTGTGTGCATCTTTAAACAGCAAAGAAAAGATGGAACTCCTGGCAAAACGTCAGAAAGCTTCTCAGGAAGACAAAAACTGTAAAATCTTAAAAGATCAAGTACAAACAACGAAAGTTTTTACATTTCCTTTCAATTCTTCCTGCCTGTTTGTTCGTTTTTTTTTCATTTTTTAACTTTCAGCTAGTGTATGGACATATTTTCTGGACACGCCATTAGATCTCTCCTGGCTCGTTTTTCAGCGTTGTGACATGTGACCCGGATCCTTGAAGTGCAAAACTATAAACAGCGTTTTCGGCACTTCAACAGAAAATCATCAGAATTTTTTTATTTTTATTTTTAAAGCGATATCTTTGTATTCGCCCACCTCTGGCTCCTTTTTCTCTTCTCTAGTTCCAACTGCAGTTCAGTGACCAAATGGGCGGATATAATTTCATTTCCTTCACTTCACTATCCGGTATCGTCCTGAATCCATCAGCGCCCATCGACGTGCTGAATAATGGCCGAATATTTTTACATTATTAATTTCTTTCTGTTCCTTTCATGCATTGTCCTAAGTCAGAAGCCTCCAGCTTACGCGCCCAAAGTAAAGCAACGTGAAACAATGAGTGCGTTAAAAGTATATGTTGGCTGACGAATAGCAAATATTTAAGCTCTTTTGATAAACGGTTTTAATGAGGGGAGAAATGGGGTGGTTTTTATTGTCTTCTATGTCATGAGGCTGTGCAAATTTCGCATTGTGACGTGCTCCAGTACGCCGTCTTATCTATTCACATAACGCGTTTATCGATGTATTTTTGAGTTATCAAGCCTTGAATTTGTGGTCGTTACCTCATTATGAAGAGGAGTACTGTTCAAAGGGGTACCTGAAGACTTTGTAGATCCTAGTCAAAGATAGTAGAGTAACAAGATGGTTCACTCGCTTCTTCGTGCCTCTAAAAAAAACGTCCACTGCGAGGCTGCAGCGCCACCTAAAGGCTTGCGCGAACTGAACCGGCGCGCGTCGTCTGCTAGGCTTGTGCTAGCCTATGGCCAATGGAGCAAATGTGATACATGTAACAGTTTCTTATGTTTCTAAGCTCTTGCGTCTTACGTTTGTCGTATGTAAAGAATTAGTAAAAACTCATCTAAACTTCGAATCGTTCATAGGCACGACAAAACCATGCAAACATTTTTTTTTTCAGTTCATCTCTGTTGCCAATGGCCTACCAAGAAACGTCCGCAGCAGTCTATATAATTTTATAGGGTTACGGAGCGGAGACCGCAGAATAACATAGGACAGAATAGACTTTGAACAATAAAAAAAAGTGATCAAGCAAAATGAATGTGATATCCAAGTACAATAATGAAAAGCCCACATAAATTCATGATAATCTAGACCTTACAATGTAGGCTAGGCTATGTGAGGTTTTCAACCCCCCCCCCCCACCACCACCACCCCGGGACACATCCTGTGTGACATAGCACTCCGCATTCTGCAATAAACTTATAGATGATATAACAAATGAACTGTTACATCCATCCATTTATTTGTTCTCGATATTTTTGCCATGAACTGCTTACTCGTGATAATTTGCTATGTAATGTGCATGATTCAAACGATTCGGGGAAGAGGAACAACGTATTTTGCTTTTCCACACAATAGTCTTTTAATAAATTCTCAGAGAAACAAAATGCACAAAAATACAAGGTATGAATAAATGGTAATGATAAATAACTATGTCCTTTTTAATCAAGCAAAACCTTGCTACGTACAATTCTGTTTGTTGATATCATTTCAGAAAGTCTTGTCCTTACATGGTTGTAAGAAACACAAATCATGGTTGCATGTAATTGTAAGGAACACAACTCTTTAATTCAGTGTTAGTGGTGTTATGACAATAAATTCACAACAAAAATACATTTAAGTGTTTAAGATTTGTAGATCAGTATCATTCTATGACAGTTTACAAATGGCATAGCTCTGCTTGTGGGGGAAACCTCGAAGTCTGCACAATACAAAAACAACCATTGTTGACAATTATCATATAATAATATGTGAATAAGTTTGTCAGCCGGTGCCTGTAAATGAGGTTTTGTAACTGAGGTACAGTTTTCTGTTCCGTTTCTTCCCCTTCCGTAAAACTCTGATTGTGTTTCAGACTGTGATGCTGCCTGATATTCATATAAACATGAATGACCCTTTCAAGAGTCCGGCAGCGTGTCTGTAAAGCTGTGTTGCTATCCAACTTTCCAACATGAGCGAAAAGGCGGCTGACAACAGAAAGCGAAAGTAATATCGTTCGCGCAACTCGGTAGGCGGCGCTGGTGGTGCGCGCGGACAGAATTTTGCTCGAGTGAACTATCTTGTTTGTCTACTATCTTTGTCCTAGTCAGGAATTTGCATTTCTCCGTGTTTTAGAGATAAAGATGTACCTTTTGCTGTAATGAGAACTTTATTAGTTCAGTCACTCTGTATGTATGTGTGTGTGTTTTGGGGGGGGGGGTGGATTTGGGAACTATTGATATTTCATAAATGGAACAAATCATTACTGACTCTTACAATAAACTAGTGGAAGTTTATGGAATCTCAGATTGAGGCCTCATCGGGCCAGATTTCCCAATTTTTAAATCCTTCCACTTATGGTTCCCTGTTTCTCGCATGACTGCTTTATACTGGACATTTTTTTGTGTGTGTCGTGAACACTAACTGCGCTGAGAACTCTTAAGATATTCTGTGGCAAAAGTAGTGTTCCTGTTTATGTAAACAGTAGGATATTATAAACATTCCAATCCTGAGGCGAAGAGCTGTGCTCCCGTGATCACCGTGTGAGGACCTCGTCTCCCCAAGACGGCAGTAGTGGTAGTCGCCCTTGCTGATTTTGTCTTTGACTTGAATCAGAACATTCAAACAAAAGGCGAGAATCAATCTTTGTGGACGAAGCAGCCTTTAAGAAAGCGCGAATTGTGCTGTGTTGTTGTTTTTTTTCCATTTCTCTACCTTTTTGACACCTCACCTTGAAGACTTCCTCTCATGCCCGTTCTCTGTCTGGCTTTTTTCTCATTCCTTTATTCTTTCTGTCCAGCTCTTTATTTCTTCATTCTTTGGAAGGAAAGACAATTGTTCAGTTCCTGGGCTCAGTGGACAACATTATTCTCATTGTGTTCTCCGCTCAGCCGCAGGGAACACGTTGGTTTAGAGGCAATGTGCTCACCTCATTTGCCGAAGGTATCGGGTTCGATTCCCGGTCAGTGCAGGCATGTCGGAATTCTGACGAAAAAAATTCCCGTCCCTGATCCTATGGCAGGTAGGATCGAGCACCTAGACTTCTCGGGTAAGGACGAAAAACTCGGAGGGCCCGTGTGCACCTTACAGACGTTAGAGATACCTTGGCAGTTGGAAATCCAAATGAGCAGGCCTAACAAGGCCGCTGCCCGGGCAAAATTTTTTTTTTTTTTTTAAACTCCAACCACAAAACTAACAAAAACATTAACAAGACAAGTGAGGTGCAAATGCCAAGATCTACCAACGAACCTCCTAAAATAAAGACTTAAAACCATCTTTCCTCAGCCATATATTTCAGCAGCGACCATTATGTGACAGAAATTCCACATTTCCGGATAATTACTCAGTAAGAACCAATGTTATTCTGTTTCTATTGCTGTTGTTTTGATTTGTGGTGAGTGAAGGAGCAGGGGTGTCTGTCGGGAAATTATCAGAAACATAATCTGTGCTTTTCAAAAACTAAACAATCCCCCGTTTTTCAAACACCTTGGATTTCTGACGGAGTGATCACTTCTTAAAATCCTCGCTAGCTAATACAAAGAGCAAATTCATTATTTCTCACATTGATGCTGGTTTTTTCTTCAAACCATTTTCTTAATCCGGGCTGGCTTATTACTTGTGTGGAATGAAAGGGTGACAAAATAGATGGATGAATGCATGGCTGGATGGATGGATGGACGGATGGATAGATCGATGGGTGGATGGATGGATTGATGGATAGATCGATGGGTGGATGGATGGATTGATGGACGGACGGACGGACGGATGAATAGATGGATAGATGGGTGGATGAATGGATGGATGGATGGATGGATGGATGGATGGGTGGATGGATGGACGGACGGACGGACGGACGGATGGATGGATGGATGGATGGATGGATGGATGGATGGATGGATGGATGGATGGATGGATGGATGGATGGATGGATGGACGGATGGATGGATGGACGGTTGGATATATTTAATTCAAGAGAGTGAGCAAAGGATATAAGGGAAATTGCCAAACTCCTAAGTTTGATGTTCTCAGCAATCTGAGACCTTGGACATTATAAGTGAATTGCACGCAAAATAGGGTAAGTTTCTCGCGAAATATGACCAGGATTAAAATGCGGTGGCGTCATTTTAAAACTCTGACTATGAGATGAGTAAAACAATCATTTAAGAACATTTGCTAATGTACAACTAGCATAGAAACCTGCATGTGGGGGAAGGGACAAATGGGGTGATATATGGCGCATTTTAGGTATCAGCGTCACAGCTCCTCACCAAATGCGCGAATTGCATGATGAAGGCAGAGAAATGGCAAGCTAGTCCATAACTGCTAGTGTGAAAGATCTGTGGCCAGCGTTAACGACGGGGTCGTTCCACTGAAAAGGTCGTTGTTTGAGAGGTCCAGATGTTGTAGACAGCTTTAGGGTGTAATACAGAGCAAAGCTAAGACCGGCGGGGAAAGAGGAAATGTAAATAGAGAATTAATGAGAGACGGGAAGATGATTAGGTTTTTCGTTACAAGGTCAAGACACAGAAAAATGGAAAATAAATGTCTTATTGTGTTAATATTCAGACATGTGTATAGAGGCAACCTTCACTTCCTCTCTTCACATCCATCCATCCATCCATCCATCCATCCATCCATCCATACATACATACATACATACATGCATACATCCATACATACATACATACATACATCCGTCCACCCATCCATCCATCCATCCATCCATCCACCCATCCATCCATCCATACATACATACATACATATCAAAAATCTTTATTTCCAAAGAATACAATTCATATTGTACTGACATAATATGTTATACACTATGTCTGCAAGGAAATTGTGCCATGTACAGAACAGCTGCCCTAGGACATCATTCTAGCTGCTGCATGTTGTATACTTTACACCTTAATCGCCAGATTTTATAAGATCCAATTATGGCACTTAGGCTACAATACTTAGCAAGAAACATTGCCTCATATTTGTTAACATTCACCTTCATTAAACCACTTTTAAATCTTTGATGGACATTCCCCAGGCTTCCAACGATTAAAATAATTATATAAGTATGAAAGTTAAGGTTGTTAATTTCTAGGGACAGCGGATAATACTTATTGAATTTTTCTTCATAGCATTTTTGTATGTGCGCGTCGAAAGGCACTGCAACCTCAATGATAGTGACCTTCCTGTTTTCCTTATCAATAATGGTAATGTCAGGTCTTGTATTTCTGCTTAGAAAGTTGATTTCGCTAATTTCAAACATTGCTGGTACCACATCGGTGTCCTTTAATATTCTACATTCCTTATTTTTAGATTTTACTTTCTCACAAATGATGTTGACTAGTCTGTTGTGTCTGTTTTGATAAATTCTTCGGAACTTGGTACATCCGTTGAGTATATGAGAGACAGTTTCTGTTGGGTGGTTGCAGATTTTGCACCTCTTGGTGTGAATCGTTGGGTAGTAAAGGTGCATCAGGCTCTCACACTGAAGAAGCTGCAGACGTCCTCTTGCGGCGAAGGATCGAATGTCATCACGCAGGTTGATGTTAGTGATGTACGCAGCTGAAGCTCGGTGGTCAATATTTCCTGCCTCTCTTAATATGCGGCCTTGAGACTGTTTGTTTTTTAAATCTTCTTCAAGTTCCTTTAGTTTCTGCTGTTTGTATACCGAATAGAAAGTTTTGGGACATTCGAAGCTGTGTGTTATGTCTTCGTCGATTTGTATTTCGAAGACATATTTGTCGCCTCGCTTCCGAAGATGTAAGTTTTCTCTTTTGCTCATTTCGTGTAGATGTATCCATTGAGACTTTGGCCAGTTAACTTTTGATTTTTTTCTGATGTTTCCATTGGAATCAAGAGCGTATCCAGCAAAGGCTGACTGGTCGTCGTCGACAGTAGTGGTTGCCTTTCTTTTACCAAGATGTAATGATAGTGACTGCCTTGCTGTTGTTTGAACACAGACCTCATCATTATTAAGGGTGGACATGTAAAACGACAGGTGTTTCGAGTAATACAGTATGTGTGGGTTCAACAACCCCAGACCACCAGATGACTTTGGTGTGAAGAAGAACGCTCTAGTAGAAGATGTATTGAGCTGCAGCCATTGACCTGCATGAAAGACTATTTCAGATTCAATTTCCTTGAGATATTGCTCTGTTAGAAGAAGGTTTGAGTGATAAAAGTTGAACCTAGACATGCATATGACGTCAACCGCTTCCAGTTTGGCCGATGTTGGCAGCAGAGAAGTACTTATGTTTTTCATGGTTTCTTTAAACCAGTCCATATTTGTTTTCAGCTGTGTATTGTTGCTGGAGTTACTCAAATTCACTTCATAACCCAGATACGTGTACGGCTGGTCACGTCCGTACAGAGGTAATTCTTTGTCTTGTATTTTGATTACGGCCTGATGTTCACTGTAGTTCCTATACCAGTTATTACCACTCCGTTGGCCATGTAGGACAGCACATTTCCGATGTTTTATTTCCATGCCACTGGCTTCCATAAACTTCTGGGTTTTCTCCGCCATCTGCTGCAGTTCACCTTCTGATGTTGCAACAAAGTCGACATCATCTACGTATCCTTGCACAGGGGCCGGTGTGTGTCCTGTGACGAATGGTTTTTCAATCCACCGAAGCCATTTGTCTATTCCCTGTTCGAATATAAGGACTGACCACGGACATTCTTGTATAATGCCCTTCTTCCGCTCGATAGGTCTTGTTATTGTCTTTCCTGTTTTTACCTGAAAGGTGGAGTCCCGATATATATCACTAGTGATGTCTATAAATAGACTGGGGTACCCCGCTTCACGTAATTCATTGATCATAAATTCATGGTCTATACTGCCAAAAGCGTCCTTAATGTCAACAAAGCCTACAAACAGTTTGGTGCTGGAGTGAAGAAAGTCGCCAATTGATGTTTTCAGACAAAAAACATGTTCTTGTAGGCCATTTCTGGGTATAGAGCCTTTTTGACTGGGTGAGAGACGTTGAGTGTCAACTATCCATTCCATAGGTCTCATCTGAATGAGTTTCATAAACAACTTATATGATGTGAGTAACAATGAAATAGGTCGCCAGTCCTCCATGTTGTTTGGATTACCGTTCTTCTTGGGCACGAGTGTAATTACCCCGTGTTTCCAGTCAGGCGGGACGCGACGGTGGGCTAGACAGATGTTAAATACAGCCCTGAACACAGCAGTGAGTTTGTTTACGCTTTGCTTCACTGTGTCGTATGTGACCCCGTCTGCTCCAGGTGACTTGTTCGCAGGTAAGTTTTTTATAGCTGTTCGAACTTCATCATCGGTAAATGGGTCAGTAGATGGTAACCATTCTGGTGCAGGGGTGGTGATATCTTCCTCCCACGGAGCGGTGAGAGGTCCCTCAATGGCACGTTGGCAGCGTCTTTTAAAGTGTTGTTCAACGTCATCGATGTTAATTGAACATCTCGATGATGCAGGCATTCTGCCCTTGTTGTTGATGATTTCAATGGCCTTTTTCTGGTTGCACTGCCATAGCCTCGTTAGTTCGTCCTTCGGGACAATGGACTCGTCCGTGTCAGCCTGAGTATGTAGGGGATTTCCCCTTGAAAAACATGGCTGCATATTAGCTCTGACAAAATTCAGGACGTATCTTAGGGTGGAATGTAGACTTTCTCCTTCACTATCTAGGCTGTCTCTAGCATCTGTAAGTTCCTCGGGGATGGGGGCGGGGAACTTTGACAAAATTCTTTTCACAAACTTCAGGAATGGCATGCTGAAGCGTTGGCCATCAGGCCGTGTGTTTTGATATACACCGTCCTTGTAGAACACACTGCATAATGTCGATATGATTCTGAACCACCAGACGGGGTTTGGGTGGGAGTAGCTTGGTTCAATATTTATGGGTTTGGTACTCAGCGACTGTCTAAATCGAGTCTCTGTACTTACGAACTCATTCCAGGTCTGTTCGTTGTGTTGATGTAAGAATTCACACCATATCCTTTCGTTGTACAGGTCGCCATTTTGGATTTGTTGTTGTTTCGTGTTCAAACTCCTGCTGGAATCCAATCGAATTTTTCCACTCCGGATGGCGTCATTCTTCAGCAGCTTTAACTTAGTCACTAGGCCAATCTGTATGTACATACATACATACATCCATACATACATACAACCATCCATCCGTCCACCCATCCATCCATCCACCCATCCATCCATCCATCCACCCATCCATCCATCCATCCTCCATCCGTCCAACCATCCATTCAGCTAATCATCCACCTACCCATTCATCCATCTATTCATCCATCCAACTATCAATCCACCCATTCATGCATCCACCCACCCATCTATTGACCCATTCATTCATCCATTCATCTTTCAAATGTGTGTTTGGTTAATATGTGAATTTTAAATAGAAAATATTTGTGTTTGACAAAATGACCACACAAAGTGTGTGTAGCGTCACACAGTGAAAACGTCACATAGTACATTTCTGACCGTTTCAAACTGAAGCTTGAAAAGTTGAACTGACTGTGAGTTCTTGTTTGTGGTAATTGTTGTTTTGCTGCTCACACTTGACATTTTCTTTCTGGAGCTGTTCGGAATGATTAAAGAATCACGCACAAAGTTTCTGCCAGCGTAAATATATTTGTCATGATTCGGATGTTGTTAAAACTCACGCAGAGAGTGAGTTGTTGTTGTTTTACCAGGGCCATGAGAAATTGGCTGGTGGCCTTGAGAAATTGGCTGGTGGCCTTGAACGGCCCTCGCGAATTATAGTTGCTGAGTAAATAAATGTAAAGTTAAACTGTTAGATTCACGCTTGTCGGTTTTAATGTTCGTGATTAATAAGTAATGGAGTAGGGGTGAAACAAGGTGGGGATAGTTGACATTGTTAAGTATGACTAGACAAGTTTGCACGTTAACTGGCTGGTAGAATAGTGCAGACGTATTACTACAATTAAAATGGTGGGAGGTTTCGGCCAATGAGATAGCTGAACTAATTGGGCCAGCGGACAAGCACTGCTGGGTAGTTAGATAGTATAAAACATCGTGTAACGTTCAGATTTATTGAATACAGACGAGCAGAAGCATCGTGTCGTGAAGTATCTCCGGTTGGCCAGTACCTGAACTGTGATTTGAAGACTAGAAGTCCTTGCTAACGGACTGACTGAGCTCTAGAAAGAAAGGTCTGAGTGCGCTGACCTTTGAAAGCCCACGCTGCGCTATTTTGATGTTCGCGCCTACCAGTAGGCGTGACCAATGGTAATATATCTTATTTGTTCAAGCATAATAGAAGATCAGAGATAGAGAGAGAACCACAGCCTCATAGGAAGTCTAAGGAAACCCCAGCTGGCACTCGACGACGAGTGGCCTGTGTTATAGAATTATTTCCATAGTATGATTGAAGTAATATGGCACATTGTTGATGAATTGAATAATGATTGTGTATATATATAAATAGTTTTTTGCAACTGCGTAATTACCTACAAGCCGAAGTGTGCTTCTGTAGGCTTGGAACGTACTGGGCTCTCCTAACATTCAAGCCCATATGATTTAGGGAGAGTTTGCCTGGCGACTGGCCAGTGGCGACTCAACTGTCACTTTAAATTGATATCTAGTTTCGTATAATATACCTATTTGCTATTGATTGTAGTACATCCAATAAGGAACCATAATTACATGAATATCATAGATTAAGTTAGTAATTAGAATTTATTGCTTTGAATACACCTCTATTGTCTTTTGTTTTGTTTATTAATATTTATGTAAAACATGGCCTGACCGGCCTGACATATATAGATACTCTAGTTGTTTAATACTTTTCTTGTGTGGTTGTGTCCGAGTGTAAGTTAGTTGCCTCTCGTGCAGTCGAATGCTCCCCAAGACCCTAACTCTGCTCGTGACAATATTTAATTAAACATTCGGCCTTTACGGACATTAAATCATACAGGCGATATTACATTTCTGTCACGTACGGACTTTAAAGCGAAGTGGACTGAACTTTAGTCAGCAAACACGGAAATCGAATGTCAACAAGTTGGTAAAATGTTTCAGGAGAAGCGGCAAGTTCAAAACAGTGCAACATGCTCAAAGCTGTAAATTATTTGAGAAGCATAAAGCTCAAAACGGAACATTTTTACCGGAGAAGAAACACGCACTCAAGCACGATCAGCGAAGACATTTCAGCCAGAAGCAGAAAGTATTAGGGTGCCTACACAAAGGCCACCGAATTCGGTCACCGAGCCACTAGGCGCTTTGGGTGAGAAGAATTGCACTATATAATTTCAACCACTGCACACAGAGCCCACCTAGATTTGGTCCGTTTATGTAGTGCAATTCTTCTCACCTAAAGCACCTAGTGGCTCGGTGACCGAATTCGGTGGCCTTTGTGTGGCTACCCTTTCGCAGGAGATGAGAAAGAGGTCGATTATAGGAACAAAGAGAAGATAAGGATAATAAACAGGTATACATTGAGAAGCCTACAAGATGTCATAAATATACATCCATAAATACGGAGATCAAATAAACAGAACGACTGACAGAGGAAATGGGAATTAATATGTGGAAGACTGTTGGAAAACACATGGACAGAATTAAACGCTGGAATACTGCAAGGTCAGACAGATAAGTGGGGTAGAGCTACAAAGAGGCGGAAGAGCAGATGGCTGAACTAATGCTGGAGAAGGATTTTGAACAATGCCGTCCGGAGACGTTAATACTAAGGGTGCCTAGCAGATAACTAGTACATGCCAGCTTGAGACAGAACGGCAAAAACAATTTATCATGCAACAGACAAGAGGTTCTGATAAGGTTCGGGAATTTTGACAAAATGTAATGGATTAGATAGAAGAAGTATTGAGAAAAGGCGCCCAGTTGATGTCACTATAATCAACAGAGCTGATATATCGCAGATCGAAGTGGCCCTTCTCGTCAGCGTGTACTTGCAAGACTTCCGATCAGGCCTGAACCAATCTGCTGGCCTGCGCATGTCTACTTCCTTATCGGAAGTGAAAGGTCAGGGGTTACACTGCTTGGATCAGAGATATCGCCCAAGGGGTTCCGGGGGCTGGGCTCCTCGGTCCTGCTGATTACAACTGGACATTGAAGGTTTCCAAAGACGCTGGCTTAAGTCACAAAATGGCCACAAAATTAATAATGAAGTAAAGCTGGCCTCTTTCTGGTCTGACCCCTGATTGGTAAAGCTCTGGAATAATCCATAGAAACTGTTCAATACAGCCAATGGTCTCGTATTTCATAAAGGATCAGACATGAAAGGCGACCCAGATATTCGGTAAGCAGGACAGAAAGGGTGACCACTGACCATCTGTTACTGCATTGTTTGCCATTAGCATGCGGCATTACCGCACTGAGATCTGCGTCGGTGAAGCTAATTCTGTTCTGCTGTGCCGATTGATTTCATCAACTGTGTTATCAGTGTGTCACTGGTGCTCCTAGTCATGAAAGATAATGATCAAACTTGTCAGCGCTCAAGTAACTGGAGAGGTGACTACAAAGTCATGGCCCTTGTTCTGTTGTAGGTTACTAAAGAAAATGGAGTTAAATCATGGGAGAGAATCTTCTTTTCGCTTCCCAAAAAGCGTGCACTGGGCAGAAAAGGGTTATCACCGTTTGCTTCTCACAATGACTGAATATTACACACAATAGTGATCTTGTCCACAGCATCCGCTCCGCCAAGCTACTTTTACGGAAAAATGACGTCGGACAAAGTAAAACACTCTTTGCCTCTGTATACTTGTCCACAGCATCCGTTCCGCTCTGCTTCTCTCCGCTGCTCTAAAGGGGCACAGAGAGTTTTTCATACGTCATTTTCTGTAAATAAAAATAAAATAAAAAAGCTGAGCGGATGCTGTGGACAGGACCACATATGAAACTGACTATGGCATTGAATCACACTGACTTAATCAACAAAATGGTCATCAACATGAGAGTGGCGAAATTGAAAGGCCAATAGTAGTCACATTTGGTGAAGAATGCTTTCTGTGGGTTTTGTGGGGGTTTTTTTTAGAATGAATAATCAACGGGCCTACTCTGTCATTAATAAAGCTTTGAAAAACCCAACAACAAAGTTACTGTATGACGTAGTCTGTGTATTTGTGGTTGTTTCTTGTGGTGGTGTATGTCAGGGGTGGGGGTGATGAGAGACAAAACTGAGGCCTGGGGACGGGGGGGGGAGGGGGCGGGCCTGTGTGATTAACTAAAAGAAAAAATGGAGGACTACTGTATTATGTGAAAACAGCAATTTTTTTTTTTATTATTGCGCATGTTGATGAATTAATAATATAATTTTGTTACAATGATCCCACACGTAAAAAGAACTGGCCAGAATTTTACGAGAACTGTTGAAGTTATAATATTACAAAGTAATCTACTTCAATAAAGGCCTACAGGGAGTGATTGCTGAATAGTGAATACTATATTCAGTCTTTTCTTTATTCTGGATTTGCAAAATACGCTATTGTTTATAAATGTTTCCCACGCATTCGCTGCTGGGTGGGGCATGCAAAACGCCTTAGCTTGTCTTACCTTAATGTCTTCAGTATGTTTGGCATTGCTAGCTTGATGTGACATCCGTGTGTTGCGAACGCAATTGTGCGATTCTTTTCATTGTTGCTGGTTGTCAGTTCTGGCGTTTTACATTATCTGTGAATTTCAAAGTTTCTTGATATAATTATGGAATATTCTTCACACGCCCGCGCCACACACACACATACACACACACACACATAAATCAAAGAAAAAAAATGGCATACGCTCATGTGACGGTACATGGTGAGGGATGGCTGAGTGAACAACTGAGTAGGTCTCCTGATGGTAGGTCAATTAGAATCAATTGAGTTGGTGTTGCCAAGGGGGGGGGGGGAGAGACGGGGGAGACAGACCAGAGGATTGGAGAAACAAGAAATGACTATATAATTATATAAATATATCTAATAAGTAAAAGGTACTCCATTTTTGTACTTTTTAGTGAACCTATAAATGCGGCCGATAGAACTACACGTTAAATTTTTTAATGTGGCCGATGGACCTACAAATGCGGCAGCGGATTGCCTGGTAGAAGACGAATTGAGGGGGCAAAAAAGAGGGGCCGATGGTAGAGGAGATATGAGTGAGATGTGAGTGAGTCGGGTTGGGTAATGGAATTAAAAAAAAGTTGAGGAATGAAAAGGTGACTGAGTGAAACTAATCAAACAAAAAATCGCTCAGCTATGCTTGAATTGAGGGCGCGAAGACAATGTCTGATTGAGCCTTGCGGAATACAGTGTGTTGGCGTAATGTTCGTTGTGGGTGGCTATGAATATAGACGAATAGTGGGCGTCATGAGGCGTGTAGGGATGAAAAAGGAAACAGTAAATGTTTGCATATGCCTGGATTACGAAACTTGCGCTGAGTGGGAGGAAACTAAAAGAGATTAGAAAAATGACGAAATGATGACGAAATCATGACGACATCAAGACGAAAAAAAACGATGCGCCAAACGCATGAGTGAATTAATAGCCGGACACGTAGGAAATGGGTTGACAGTACTTAGTTGGAGTGACTATGACCTGGCACCCATCGGAGTCCAGCAGAACCATAGTGTAGGAGCTCGTTCTGTGGCATTTGTTGGGGTAAAAGTGCAGTTTAGCGCTCCAAATAGTGCTAAGCATTTGATCTTTTAATATCTATTACTTTGATTACTAAATGCATCCCTACCCCTTGGTTAAAATCATCTGTAGTAATCGGTACTGAGTAAAGATAATGGCCTACACAATTTTGGGGGGGCGAAACTGCACTTTTTATCTCTGTTGGCTCCTTTGGGGAACAGTTGACTGGTCAGATACACCAGGAAAGGCCAGCTTACCGTATTATAATCAGTCGGGAAGAAGCTCAGACCGCTCATTTATTTATAAACGTGTTTGTTCATTCGTAACTAATGTTTCTGTTCGGGAGCCCTGATAATCCCCGGCCCTTGACACTTCCACAAAGCCACCGTTTGACACACGGGCACGAAGTGACTAAACTAAAAAACCTGCTTATGACACCAGGTCTTTTTCCCGTATTCTATAGAACGAAACTGGTCGAGTAGACTGGAAAGCTAATAGAAAGATAGATCACTTTTTCCCCCCGGAGAGGATCAAGGGCGTTAATTATTTGAACTCATGACTTATTAGTTGACTGTCTCCCCTGCCACCAGATTTTCTGGATTTTTTTCGATGAAATATATATTATAACGTTTGAAATGTGACAGAACACGTAACACCCACATTGAAGACACTGGAGATCACTGACATACCGTTTGGGTAGATGGTGGGCGCTTTTGCTCGGGTCTCCTTCTGTCCTGTCATTATGGTTGATCCAGTCTGTCGTCTTTGCTTCTTTCTTGCACAGCATGAGCTTTATTGTGCTGACCTGCTCTCTCAAAATACAGACTCAAACTCAAACAACTTTCTTGACAAAATGCGAGTACCTTGTCTGTCAAACTCTACCCCATGCCCACCGGTCTGATCTGGATAGTTTTCGACATTCAGAGACCTGCAGAACTTTGCCGTAGTACCCAGTGGCGTTCCTTTGTTGCTTGCCTTCACTGGTCTGATCTGAAGAAAACAAAGATTCCATGGGAAGGAAGAAAGAGATAGACACGGCTGGTAAATTGTTACCCGATAGCTCGACAATTAACTCAGTTGCTGCTCTACCCGTAAATTGGATAAACATGATGGTCGCGCCTTCGTGGCGAGCATAATTGGTTCAAGTCCGCCACAGCAAGAAGATCATAGACTAACACCTACCCATTAAGACCGTGTGTGTTGGGGGAGGGGGGGGAAGCTGTGTTGACTGCACGAGACAGTAATAGTAGGTTACACAGAATCTAAATATTCTCACGCAGTAGTCCTCAGTGTGGCTCACGAGGCTGGCGCCAGTTTGTCACAAACAGACCCTTTTTTAACATCTTTCCGATTCGAAAATGTATTTACCTTAATTTGATGATTAAAAAAGATATTGATAGAGTAACAAATTTCTTGAGCCTACGGTTTATTGTTGGTCTCAACCAGCTGTGTTTTCATGTAACAGGAACGCCAAAAATCTACCAAGTAGTAAAAAGAAAGAATATTTCCATGTGTACGGAAACGGCTTTTTCGTACACATGAAAACATTCTTTCTATTTCACTACTTAAAGGTTTTTTTCTCCCCTCTGCCGTTTCCGTTTCTGTACACATGAAAACCCAGTTCCACTTGAAATGTCAGTACTAGGCGTGTCGCTTACAGACGGGGCGAATCGTGGTGGTTCAGCCAGCGTTGTTGGGTGGGTCGCCAACAAGGTTGTGTGAGAAACGCCGTCCCGAAGGATCCAGACCGGTGAAAGTGTCTCATGTCATCACATCCCAGACACTGGCCAGCGGCCATGGTCTGAGGTAACCGAGTGCGATTCTTAGTGGCTGAATCTGCGCATCGCCAAAACTGTTGCCTCACTGATTCCTGTCACGATGACATTGAGCAAATTTATAGCCCTAGATCTTCAGTGCAAGTTTATTATTATGATAAAAACCACTGAAACCCTGCGGGGATCGCAGAAAGGCTAGAAGCAAAGTCAAAATACAGCAAAATGAAGTTGTATGTAGCTACGACTCGCCTAAGAAATAGTACCGAAACGAAACAATAATTGATTTAATATTCTACTTATTTTTCATATTCCACTTTTGTTGAGTTTTTTTTTATGTTATTGTTAAGTTGTTCTGTCTGTTCTATTTTCCATATTTTTGTTGTTGTTGTTTTTAGCTATTTTGGCTGTTGTTCTTTTTCTTTGATTTCCTTTGAAAGTGTTGTGTTGTCTTCCCTTTGTCTTTGCGTTTTATTGTATCGTTTAGGTATTATTTCTTACACGAGCCTTTGTATAGACAACATTTTCTTTTTGCCCTATGTTGACTTCAGTGGAGGTTTAGCATTGCGTGCCTTAGCATGTTCTCTATTGCGGTGTTGCTCAGCATGCTCGCGTGTAGGACAGAAAAAACAGTCCACAAAAAAAAAAAAGCCTCAGTCTCTGAATTCTTTCCAAGAAAATCGACTTTACGAGGAATATGAATCCCCATGATTCACTCTCACAGATCCAAAGAAGATCGGTTATTTTCCAGCGATCGTAATTATGAAATCTTCATTTTAGACAGCGTTCAAGACGAAAACCTTAACTTTGGTCAGAAGATGATTTTTGAATACTTTCGGCTATAGACAGCAGAGAATGTCATTACGCAGCAGGTCACCTTCTCTGGCGATATCAAGCTTAGTGAACACATGTTTACTGTTGTGACTGGGCAGTCCAAATCGTCATGCATTTATGTGGTTGGAAAACTATTTTTTAAAAATACATTGTTATTATTATTCACAGTTCAGAACTATGAAACTATGAAACTATGAAACTATGAAACTATGAAACTATGAAAAATTCATATTTTCCTTCGATCCTGGTATCACTTTTGGTTTTATTCCTGTTGCCTGGTTCATCCACTGCCATCTGCATTTTCCAATAGTATTTGCTTTACTTATCCAACATGATCAGCAACAATACATTTTCCAATAGTATTTGCTTTACTTATCCAACATGATCAGCAACAATACATTTTCCAATAGTATTTGCTTTACTTATCCAACATGATCAGCAACAATACATTTTCCAATAGTATTTGCTTTACTTATCCAACATGATCAGCAACAATACATTTTCCAATAGTATTTGCTTTACTTATCCAACATGATCAGCAACAATACATTTTCCAATAGTATTTGCTTTACTTATCCAACATGATCAGCAACAATACATTTTCCAATAGTATTTGCTTTACTTATCCAACATGATCAGCAACAATACATTTTCCAATAGTATTTGCTTTACTTATCCAACATGATCAGCAACAATACATTTTCCAATAGTATTTGCTTTACTTATCCAACATGATCAGCAACAATACATTTTCCAATAGTATTTGCTTTACTTATCCAACATGATCAGCAACAATACATTTTCCGTGTATCTCCCAAGGACAAAACATGGCATTTGTTCCTACATTAATTGGCAGCAACAGTTCACATGCAAATCTGTATATACACGTTTTAAAAAGTGACAAGAAACTTCTCGGGTGGAGCGAGATAGGTGACGATCTTCAGAGGCAAAGGAAGAGTAGATTCTTTCATTAGATATTTCGGCCTTTAATTCCTGACATCTTCTAGAACCCCGGCCACGCGGAGGTCATGACTCTCGGCGTTCGTCAACCACCTTTTTTTTTTTTTAACGAAATTGGAGCTTGCAGGAGTTACAGTTCCACTTTCTGAAGTAACTTCACAAAACCCCTGAGTAGATCATTGCAGATTTTCCGGTTGTGAAATATTCGATCTGTTGATGGAAGAAATTTATTTCCGATGTTTTGTTCCATTTTCCTCTCTGCCCTCTCAATACTTTCTTTATCATTTCTCTTCTTTCTTTTTGTCGTCTCTGTTCTCTGTCTCTTCCGCTTTCTGTCACTCCTTCTCCGTCTAATATTCCTTCAGCATTTCCTTCTGTCGTGATCAGGCTCAATGTTAATTATTTTTTCTCGTCGCTTTCCATTTCTATACGAAATTCATACGTAAAGAAATACACCCAGAGACATTCCTACACATACAAAAAAAATACACCATGAGCCCCCTCCGTAGCCCATCCCACCTCCACCCAGAAATCGTCACCTAAATGGTTGATGAGAGTACACGAGACTACACGAGGAGAGACATCAAAGCCGCCCAGTTAGCAAGACAAGGCCCGGAAATCGCCAGACCAAATTCCTGAACACGTCGCTTAGATCCCTGGTCTCTGGGGACACACTGAACCAATTCAACATCAAAGCAAAAATTCTAGGATAGCCGCACTTTGGAATCGGAGGTGATACAACGACCCCCCCCCCCCGCCCCCTCTCCCTTTCTATCTTTCTCGCTTTGTATACACACTGTCTTGTGTCTTCGGTCGGCTGTCAGAGCCTCGTTAAGTCTAAAATGAAAATATTACAGAACAAGGAAAAAAACAGATTTTTAAAATAGTTTTGTTTACCAGGAGCAATCATTTGGTGTCTAGCTCTCGTTCTTGACCAGCAGTTTTGCCGTGAGTTGCATGTTGATGTACGTCCCACGGGCATTTGTGCAACCAAAAAACACGATGTCACAACGCACTGAAATAAAGGGAATTGGATTTTTACCGAATTCTTTGTAACGCATCAACAGCTGGTAACCAAGGTTTTCGCAAACATTTCTCACCCCGTGCCGTAAAATGCAACATGTTTTTGTTTTTAAATTCCTTCTACAGTATTTTAACAGTATGAGACTAACAAATGGCAGAAAATGTCCAGTATAATATAAAATTTTATCATTTTAAATTATTTACTAGCCGAGTTATCCGGCCCTGCCTGGGAGAAATATGACTATTAGTTTCAGTTTGGGGTGATTCAAATGGGTCCGCCTGTTCCTTTAGGTTTATTTTTTGTTGTTGTTGTGTTTGTTTGTTTCTTTGTTTTCAAATATCTCTTACTGCCCCCAAACAGTCTTTTGAACGCACTGTAAGCTCTTTGCTGCACCAGGGAGTAGATATATGGAGAGATCTCGCTTCCGCCAAATCGCGAAACTAGGTCGTTGCGGTAAACAAGAAATCGAAGAATTGAAAGAGACCTTCTTCACCAAAGATAGTGTGCATATTTGTTTACTGTGGTTTGTTCATATTTTGGAGCTGACAAGAACTATTTAGAGCCATTTGTAAGTTCTTACGCCACGTGGAAATGCACAAACGGGTATTGTTTACCGCAGCGGCCTACTTTCCACTCCATGCTAACAGTGGTTTCGCGGAGCCTCCCGTGTCTCGCAGTGCAAATCGACCAGTAGTGAAACCTCTCTATACATCTGTACTCTCTGGCTACACCCCTTTGCGCCTTGATGCTGTACGCATCCCAACAGCATTCATGAAATGGCAATAATCTGCGCACGCATCAGCGTGTTTAACAAATTGAACACATGGCAGGAAGTGCTAACGACATGTGTTCGTGAAAAAAGAAAGGAGTGGGGGAGGGGGGCGAAATTAGCGACACAAAGCAAACTCAAACAAACACTTCTTTACCACTTCAAGTCTCCAGATCTAAAAAAAGAACCTTCTGGGGGTCAAAAAGAAATGACATGTCAAAATTTCACGCGAATCGGAACTGTGTCAGCGTCGTTGGGGCTTGTTATAAATTCCCCGAGTTGTTGTTTTTTATTACATAAGATTTTTGCAGATCTGTCCTAGACGTGTGTTCCCACTTATTTTTTATGTAGTGTTGTGACATGCCCGCAGAGATTGAATAGTAGAGCGCAAAAGAACAGTTTGGTAGTAAACACGAATTCAGGTTACAATTACTGTGATATACTAGCGTGTTCTGTAGGGAAAGGGAGAAACTTGCAGTCATGCTTTTGATTCTACTTGACGAAATTGAGTCTCTTTTCTTGCAGTTGAATTAAATTATAAATAGATGATGCTATATGCTGAATTTTAGTCCAAAATACATGACTGTGTCCACGTAATTTATTGTAAAAAATTGAGGCAACATCCACAGTTTCAAAATTTGTGATCTCGTAGTCATAAAGCTTTAGATGCTTTCGTGTTCATCTTCTGGCTCTATTGGAGTCTGATGAAAATTGTCTTGAATTGTCTCCACTACCCCCGGGGCGTGCATACGCATACTCGTAAGCGATACATTCTTGCTTAACGAACGCATTACCACTCCTTCTTAGGAGATTAGTTTTGTAGTTGTTGTTATTGCCATATTTGTTGTATTATTTGCACAATCAGAACACAACCCCTTTCCTTTTATAGAAGAGTTTGTTGAGGTTTTTTTCTTCCCTTTAATATTCGTTTTCACCCACAACAGGAGAGTTAGCTAGCTAGAGCCCATCATAGATATACACTACTGAACGGAGCCCACTCGCTATGGTAAGCCGAATATTCGGCTTGCGGATTTTCGCTTCGATACGGAAACCGAATGTTCGGCTCGAGTGGACACCGATTTTCCAACACAAATAATCTTAGCCAAGTTCTCGAAATATTGAATCACATCCTGGTTCATTGATTTTCCTTTACTTTAATGTCTCATGTACTAATAATGTCTTATCTTTATACTGAGTGAAAGAAAAAACATCTAACGACGTCAATACTTCGACCTGTATCGTGTTGAGAGTTCTCGTTCACACCCACAAAAGTTGCCGTAATTAATGACTTAGCTAGGAAATGCTCTGTTCCTAAACTGTTCAATAAATTGGTTGTGATTTCGAAAATCAGCCATTCAGTAAAAACAGTTATCACACTGTGGCTGTTATGTCTATGAATACGGGCGATAATTCGTCACAGACAGAGTAAATTTTCCTAGTCCTATGAAATGGCCGTGAGTGAGAAATTTGCTGCCACTTACTTCCTTGTGGAGAACAGTTTATCGTAGATCCTTATCAAGATGATTCAATTTTTTTCCTTGCCATGCTGAAGTTTTTTCTATCAGATCAGAATACATTTTGCTAAATTGAATAGGTTTACAGACAATTTTGCAATTACCTGATCCATCATCATGAGGAACATTTGACTTACACTGTCTGAATCATCAGCCCCTTAATCATGGGCAAAGTGAAGATATTGGGGAGGGGGGGTGGAGTATGTTATAGAAACAAAATGACTTCGGGTATTAGCCATGTTTTTGTATGTGCATTTTTGGCCTTTTCGAGAAAATGAGGATTGAAGTTTGATCGGCAAAAGGGCTAAAACGCATTAAAACACTGCAACACAAAACACTAATCTCGAAAAGTCTTTAACCGATTGGACTGATGACACTTAAACATAATGTAATTAGGCGTGAGAGAACCTCTTTCATGACAAAAACCTCAAAATCGGCAAAATGTCCCACACAACAATATGACATATACAATAAGACACGTTAGAATGAATCAGAAATGAAAGGGCAAACTATGAAACACGAGGCTTTGGAACATGGCAATTTTTTTCCTAATATTTTAACTTTGTTCGAAACCTTGCCGGATCTGGGAGATTTTCTGTGGGTTCCTCTTTTTTCTTTTGTAAAGGTTAGTTCTATATTTTTAAAAATGCCTGCGTCCAGACAAACAGTAAAGTGTAAAGTTACGGGACACGGTGGTCTAGAGGCAAGGCCCTTGTCTTTCATGCCCAAGGTACCGTGTTCGATCCCTGTTCGGTGCAGGCGTGTTGGAATTTTTTTCGGGGGAAAAAATCCTGTCCCTGATCCTATGGTAGGTAGGATAGAGCACCTAGTCTTCTCGGATAAGGGCGAAAAACTCTGAGGGCCCGTGTGCATGTTGCGCACGTTACAGCTAGCTTGGCAGTTAAACGTCGAGAAGAGCAGGCCGAACAAGGACGCTGCCCGGGCAAAATTCTAAGAAAAAAATAAAACTCATCTCTACCACTAAAACACACAGAAACAAGAACAAAAAATGACAGTGGCAGCTTGCATACGGAAACCGAGAACGTCTCGGTCTTGGTAGCCAGTGAGTTAAGCTGGGTTTCCATGTGTACGGCAACGGAAATGCCAAGCATCCGTCAAGTAGTAAAAAGAAAGAGTGCTTCCATGTGTACGGAAACGGCGTTCCAGTACAAATGAAAACATTCTTCTATTTCATTACTTAAAGGGTTTTAGACGTTTCCCTTGCCGTTTTCGTTTCTGTATACACAAGTATTGAACCCGCGAAATTCGCGGGGGGGGGGGGGGGGAGTGAAAAGTGTTGTGAGTAGGTCTGGGGGTGGCTGCAATGGAGGGAGCATTACTTGACCGTTGGCACAGCAAAGTGCAGCAAGAACCACGAATGTTATGGATGGACTCAGAAGCACGGTTTCAAATTTGGGGAACCGGACGTTGAGATCGCACGGTGGACCGCAAATTCAGTGACGTCATGCCACATAAAAACTCACGCCCGGATGGTATTTATTTGGAGTTCTGGGGGTGGCTGCAATGGAGGGAGCATTACTTGACCGTTGGCACAGCAAAGTGCAGCAAGAACCACGAATGTTATGAATGGACTCGGAAGCACGGTTTCAAATTTGGGGAACCGGACGTTGAGATCGCACGGTGGACCGCAAATTCAGTGACGTCATGCCACATAAAAACTCACGCCCGGATGGTATTTATTTGGAACAAATGCAAATTTGCGTAGTTCAAAAAAATACTTACGGAGAGTGTTCAGCAATGAGTGTAGCAAGGAATCAACTTCAGACCAAAAGAAATTTGTATGCAAAATTTGAGCTCGATTGGTGCACAGATAGCCGAGCTACGGCTTTTACAAAAAAAGCGAGTTTTTTTTTTATAATAGATGAAAATCCAGGTTAAGTCTTTTGTTCAATGTATTTTAAACGTCGAATAAAATCTTAGTTACATTTTGTACTTTTCATGAGCTGTTTAAAATATATCAGGAGTCCGCTTACGTGATCTGTTGTTATGACCTGAATGCTTCACGGGTTAAAGTCTTAAATGCGATTTACATGCATTCCACTAATTACTGCCCTTGTCCACAGTACCCCCTGCGCTCCGCTGTTCTGATGGAAAATGATGTAAAACACTTTTTGTATATTTTTGTGTTCACAGCATCCCTTCCGTTCCCCCTCCTCACCGCTATAGAGGCAAAGAGTATTTTTTAAAAAATTTTCATGCTTCATTTTCCGTACAAACAGCGGAGCGGATGCTGTGGACACAGGCCACTTAACATACTTTAAAACCTCTTTCTGTCTCTCTAGCAGACACGGTTTGAAAACTGCGAAAGTTTCCATTTTCTCATTCTGGGCGTTCCAGCTTTACATTGCTGGTTTCATTCTAGTCCAGGTTGTTTTCTGCTGGTTCAATCTGTTCCTCAGATTTTGTATTTTAAAAATCTTGTTTTTTCCTTCTTTTTTTTTTTTCAATTTCTTGTTCTTTTAAATCTCTGCTGCTCCTTCATCAGCTTCAGAGATTTCTCATCTTAAGTTTGATCTCCGTATTGTAGCTTTTGTGTGTCTCTGGTTGTTCTGGGCTGAGACATCATTATTTTCTGGAGATGAAGCCAGATTGAAATGTGACAAGTCGTAATACAAAACGCCTTGTACCGCCACCACGTCTTGTATCGTTGATACGACAATATGATCAGCCAAGATCTTTCGTTTCCACATGCTCAATATTTTGAGTTTTTTGTTTGTTTGTTATTGTTGTTCTGGTTTGGCCTGGTTGTTTGTTGAGTTGTTTCTGTGTCCGCTTGTTTGTTTGTGGCTGTGTGATTGTTATGTCATTTCCTTAGTTGTTTTTTTTTGTTTGTTTGCTCCCGTCTCGTTTTGTTTGATTATGTTTACATTTTGTCGTTGTTGATCCAGGGGCTACTACCCGGTATATGTTAACGTCGAAGATGATGATGGTGTTAGTGTGCGAGGGGGGAGGGGGGGGGTTGTATTTCTATTGTATACGTTTGATTTTTTTTTATTTTGTATCAATGTTGTGGTCAACATCTTAGCATTTATTTCTTGTTTGGCGTTTTACTTGCTTTATTTATGTTCTTGCTGTCATAGTCAACATTTAATTCACGATGTTTGTCTGCTGCTGTGAACGAAAAATGATTTGATCCTACATGGTAACAAAAATAATTATCACATGAGAAACTCAATGTTCAGTTAAATCCAAATTTCCCCTCATTTGTACATGTAATTCTGGAATTGCCTTGACGGAACAAAGTACTTAACTGTAGCTGCTTGATGTCAATGACCAATTTGAGTCATTTCACTCTGACGCTGTGATTGTCTGAACATTGGCAGTTTTAACAGAGGAACCGTTGAACAATCGCTTAAGGAAAGGTTACGCATAGATTGTGAGTTATTGTCTGACCTCAGAGGCAAGGGGCGATAACCTGTTTTGTTCTAATTTTGTTGATGTATTGTGAGTGACAGGTGTAGAAAAAACAACTGATGATCACTGGGAAAAAAAACAAGTGATGATCACTGGGGAAAAACAACTGAAGATCACTGGGGAAAAATGTGGGGAAAACAACTGAAGATCACTGGGGAAAAATGTGGGGAAAACAACTGAAGATCACTGGGGAAAAAAACGCTGAAGATCAGTGTAGAGGGTGGGGGGGGGGGGGCTACATATCACTGGGGGAAAACAAGTGAAGATCACGAGGGAAAAACACATAGGAGCACTGGGGGAAAAACAACTAAAGATCACAGGGGCGAAACACGTGAAGATTACTGGGGAAAAACAACTAAAGATCACAGGGGCGAAACATGTGAAGATTACTGGGAAAAAACAACTAAAGATCACTGGGGCGAAACATGTGAAGATTGCTGGGAAAAAACAACTAAAGATCACAGGGGCGAAACATGTGAAGATTACTGGGAAAAAACAACTAAAGATCACTGGGGCGAAACACGTGAAGATTACTGGGAAAAAACAACTAAAGATCACTGGACCATAGGGGAAAAACAAGTCCAGTCATAAAGAGTGATGTTTACCATTGTTCCCCCTATCTAAAGGATTCGTTCACCAGTCTCGTCTCCGCAAAACCAAAGTTTGAAAGAAAGAGGTGCAAGCACAAAATATCATCCTGTCAGTTGCAAGAGGAAAGTTCTGGACTTTCAGTCTTTAAAAATCGAGTTCCTCAATTTCACATTTTTGAAACTATAGTTGTTTTTCTGCTGCGGTTTTGGCATGTCCAGATCCTGGTTTTAGCTTTAAGTTATTCTCCTTTGACCATACAACTTCGGCCAAAGTAACATTACAGTTTGTTCCATAATGTCGTAAACGTGAAGTGTGTTAAAAAAACATATTTGCCTTATCTGCGTGTGTGTGTGTGAGAGAGATTATCGCAGTGCTTAGTCAGGTATGAGTTTTAATCAAACGGTATCTTACCACAATCCCCAGTCTCTACACCCGCCCCATTTCACCATAGAAACAAAACCAAAAAAATCATTAGATGCTCGTGTTGTATTCATTTTGCAACATACTTTTTATCCACTCGGCTTAACATCTATTCGCTGCAGGGTTTTTTTTTCTCTTTTAGTGTGTAAAACCTTTTCTCTGGGCATGTCGCAAATCAGGATTTCATACTGGAAACTTTACAAGGCTTCGTGATTACCTCTTTCTGTCGCTGTTCAGCTGAGAGGTCAGAAGAATGCCTGGGGAAGCTTGGGGAGGGGAAAAAGAAGGAGATTAAAATTCTATCACGAGACATTCTTTGCAGGGTTCGAATCTTGAGCAAATGGAGAGAAAACCAAAGCTGAAGAATTAAAATTGTCAGGTCGTCTCTGCGGCCCTCCGAGTTCTCAGCTCGTTCTGCGTTACTTATCCGTATTCCTTCGCATTTTCCCTTCCTTTCTTGTTTCTGGTCTTAGGATGTTTGAAGAAATGAGCAGGAAATAGCACAGAACAGAGACGTTGAGTATCTAAGGATGGCAGCTAGACATTGTCGCGCCGCAGACGCCACTTGAAAAAAGGTGTGTGGCGGTTGGGGGGGGGGGGTGGGGCAGGAAGGAGCACCACTTGACATTGTCTGTGAAAGTCAGAAGAGCCATCCTGCGATAGTGAGTTTTTCCAGATGTAAACAAGATGCAGTTATAATGTTCATGTTGTGATTCGTTGACTGGAAGATTAACGAGTTTGAATTTGTTTTGTTCTTGGTTTTTTTAGCTGGTTCTATGGTAAAGCGCTCTAATGAATGGGTGTCAAATGTTTCGACACGAACGCAGTTTCAGCGAAGATACCTAGATACGACATTCCCTCCTTCGTGCCTCCAGAAAAATCATGCACACAGTTTGCGCGTTGATTGGCAGCTGGGCCTACAATGCATTGCATGAAAATAATGCTTAATATGATGATAAATTAATGATGGGGATTTGTTACGGTGCTACTGCGGTCGGTGTAGGCGTCTTAGAAGTCTTTTGGGGGGGGGGGGGGGGGAATTCCTGTTCCTGATCCTATGGTAGGTAGGAATCGAGTACCTAGTCTTCTTGGATAAGGTCGAAAAACTTGGAGGCCCTGCGTGCACATTGCGCGCATTAAAGAAACCTTGGCAGTTGAAGGTCGAGAAGAGCAGGCTAAACAAGGCCGCTGCCTGGGCAAGATTCTTTTTAAAAAACACAAATCCCCACCGCAAAAAAACACACAGAAATAAGAAGAAGAAAAGTGAAGTGTAAATGTCAAGAGCAGCGAAACCTCCTACAATACGCGCTCTAACTACAATACGCGCTCTAACTACAATACGCGCTCTAAAACTGCATCTCCCCCTGCTGTCTTGTCCTTGCTTTTCCTCCTTAGCACTCTTGGCGCTCACCACTACTAATGAAAAAATAGAAAGACAGACCAGAAAAGACAAACGAGTACGAGGGAAGACGAAGAAAAGAACGGAACTACAATCAAGAAGAAGGGGCCAACAGCACTATGCTGAGGCCCCCGAGAAACAAAGGATCTCAGCCCCCCCCCCCCCCTAAAATAAAGACTTAAACACTATTTATTTATACGCATGCAGCAGCATCAACATTTATACCCAAAAGCCAGATCTCAGTCTGCAATAACGTGAGGGTCAAGATTATAAAAGCGCGGAATCCTGATGTTTTCTTGGTCACAAAATACGTATACAGAGGAAAAATTTTGATTGGTTCACCAATACACAAAGAGACAATCCTATCTTTTAGAAAAGACAAAAACGGAATGTGACGAAAACCGTGACCTCCACTGCGAAGGTTCTAAAAGTGGCCAGACTGTCGACATGGCGAAAAAGTGCTAGTCTCCCTGAGTTCTGAAGCGCTGGGATTTTTAAATTATTTTTTCTTTCATTGCTCTCCAGTTTCAAGATTTGGTGTAATGGCCTGTTTACACTGGTAGATTTTAGGAATAGAAAAATATGACCAAAACAAACCTATGCGCATCGCTTCTCATTCAGAAAACGGACCAGTGTAAACAAACAGCGTGTCGAAGGGGGGAAATCGGAAAACAAAAGACGGAAAGCCAGGAGAGTTCTTCCCACACAGTTCACCATTCCCTTTTTTCTATTCCTAAAACCTACCAGTGTAAACAGGCCTTAAGAAGTTGTTATTAGTTTTTTGTTATTGTTATTTTTAATAGTTTTTATTAATGGTTCAAATGTAGGGCAAAACTAAAACTGAAATTCTGGAGTGAGAGAGACTGCAAGAGATTCTCAACAGCAACAAAAGTGTTTTCAGCCCTTAGACAAATACATCAGCCAATTTCCATGACCTTGGAATCTGACAGGTCATGAATTTACATGTAATTCCAAATGCCAGATTCACATTTAAATACCACGTGGACGCCAACAGTGGTAACCATACATTGTAAACGTTATTTGCTATCAATGTCATGTTTTGACGTCATTTTGTTGGTGTGTTTCAGCTGACGTCACAGAGCTTGTGCTCTTACGAAATTTGATTGATTTTTATTTCCACTATCGTCGGAAGTTCCAATGCTAAAATGTTTCGTTCTCCTGAACATTTCAGTTCTTCTCTTTTGGATTACAGCTAGTCTTTGCCATTGCGCATGTTCAGACGCCGTGCCTGCCCTCTTCCCCTCCCTCCCAAAAAAAAGCCTCCTGCACTTGGGGAGGGGGGGGGGTGTGTGGTCAACATCGCAATTTTGGGGTGACGTAGGTGAAATAAAGCCTTCACGTTGACAGAAAAGTCTAGAAGAATAATCCATTCGTGTATAATATACAAGTGTATGGGTCTGTAGAATAATAATATTTGTGAGGATGAACAAGGACATGAAATAATCTGTGATGAACTTTCCTGACGCCAGTCTAATACCCAGCTCATGCGCACTTGCTTTGACAGTGTATAATTATTGGCATTTAGGAATACTCTTTCAAGCAGCTTATTATTTCATCCAGCAAAAGAATCTATTTTACACGGGGGGAAGCAACACTTGTACGGCTTGCCGCATTAAAAACATCCAATTTCAAGAGTTGACGCATCATCTCCCCTGCCTGATATTCCGAAAGCCCCTAAAAATGATATTTTGGGGCGATGTACATGGAAACGTGAGTTTGTGCACGGAGTTGCTGGAGAAATTAATGGCTTGTAAAAAAAAAAAATGCCAAAGTGCACATTGAAATGAAAGTGTCAAAAGAGACGGCGCTTGACATTTGCCGATGTATAACTTTAAATGCAGCCAGATTTTCGATAAAATAAACACTGTACACAATAATTTTACAGCACAGAAAGTGGGCGTGTGGGTTTCCATAAACAAGTTCAATGAAATAATTATGGTTCGTATTGAAAGAGTTTTTACGGGAGTCGTGTTAAAGAAGAGGAAATTCAGCCGCACTGGGTAAATCAAAGTAGTTAATCAGTTTTGATATCTCGGTATCATAAGGGGCTCATGTAATACTGTCCGTATCTCTTTGGGTGTATCAGTGCCAACTACAACGGTAAAGGCCTTTATGATATCCCTCTGGAATAGACAGCGCCTGCGGCATATCGTCCACTTAGAATGACACGGTTCTAACTCCCTTCCATCAACTTTGAAGAAACCGAGGACTGAAGATTCAAGTGATTATAGCTTTTAAAGCAAAGAATTTTTTTTTTTGCTTCTTGGTAATATTTGCAAATTACACACCGAAACTGCTTGATGCTTTGACACACAATGGAGAAGGCCCGTAGAAGTAGTGTGTAGCGTGTAACTCAGTTCAGCCAAAAAGTGGAGATACAGCCTTGTCATTCTATGGGGACGATAATCAGACGGATCGGAAGTCGAGGCAGTTTACTTTAAATTAAAGTTGTTACAAGTGTGTACGCCCCCCAGGTTCTTTTGCACCAGAGGTACGTATTTTAAAACCTTTTGTGACTCCAGAGCTAGAGAGCTCCTCCCGAAATATTCCTAACAACAGCCGTTAATTAATTATTTTTTCAGATTTTCTTTTTGTTTTCCTCCTGTGTTTTGGTTCAAAGGATAAGGGGAAGGGTTAAGGATTTGATAAGATTTAGGGTTGAGGATAAGGACGGGGTTAAGGATAAGTACGTAACCGCACGCGCCCTTAGCGCAAAATGCTTGGACTGCTCATGTACAAGTAACAATAGCCTTAAATTATTGCCACATTGGCATGCCTTGGATTACACAACATCAGGCCACCATAGAGGAGTTTTGAGATTGGAAGTGTAGAATACAGATAGATAAACGTTTTTCCCTGGGGAAGTGTATATCCGTACAACATGTTGTATGGGTATGGACAGTGCATATCCGTACAACATGTTTACCAAAAAGCGCGACTGGTGAAGGTTTGCTGAAACAAAACTTGGTATGGTATTCACGAATTTAAAGTGACAACACGTGGAACAGTCAGATGGACCTGGGGGCGTGAGGGTCTAGTCAGTTTGTATCAATGGGCGGTAGTCAGATTGACTTATCAGGCGAAAAGGGGTTGGGGTAGCCATTGGTGATCGACGTACACTCAAGTATATTATTAGCGCAGATCACGCAATTTCCGAGCAGAAATCGGATTGTTTTGCTACTAAGCCGGTTCATATTTTTAAAAACTATGCAAATTAACAAGGTCACTAATATAGTATTCCGGTCTGTTCATGTTGTACGTATATACGCTTCCTTTGAGATTAGGATGTAAATTCTGTCTCTGGATGGAATATCAACGAGAACTATCCTTTGTCATTGGTAATTGGCTATGTTCCAACTTCAAACTAGCTTTATTCTAATAATCTGACTACTGATAAGTTGCTGCTCATTTTGTTCAGGGGCTAATTCGTCAGAAGTCCGATAAATGTAATATGATTCAGATGAAAATTAATAAGAAAACGGGGTCAATCGATTCAATTATAGTTGAGTCGCGATCATATAGGGTCAGAAGGTCAGACAAAGCTGGGCAAGCCGTGATAAGATAAGGGTGCAGTGTGAGTGAACAGTTATTAGCTGCTCGTCATACGTGAGCAAACTTCAAGAGATGACAAATCTGACGCTGTAGGCGATAATGCATAATGAGAAAAGTAGTTATCAAAAAAAAAAAGAGCTTTACGAGTGATTTGGCAGAAGAACTTCATAAACCTGTTATTAAAAAATTT
>OZ007572.1:62235147-62332647 GCA_963931925.1 Onchidella celtica
ATTTTTTTTTAAACCATTGATTGATACAGTGCCATCTATCACGGTGGGTTCCCTCCCCTTGCCAAACAACAACGGTAGAATGCAAACTTCGATGACTGGCGCACGCACACAAACACACACGCATGAACATATACACACAGACATACACAAACAAAGCGCGCACATATACACGATACACGAACACACATACACACTCTCTCTCACACACACCAAGTAATAATTGATTTCCATTCAGCGGCAATAACCCAGTCTGCGTCTTGTGGGTTGACCGTTCTTCCTCCCCCTGACCACGCCTGTTTCCCCTCTGGCATGAAACCTTACCCATTTTGCCATCAATCGTCAGTGAAGGGCAGTGCCATGGTCTGCAATTAACCTCTAGCCGAAGGTCGAACTGACCTGCTCCTAATCAACATCTCCACACGTGCGCAACTTAAAAGCACGGGCACAGCGGCGAATGTCCGGACTATCGTAGGATTTCACTTCTCGCTGTTTGCTAGCTAACAGTTTCGTACTTATAAGTCGAAGCTCTAACTTGAGTATAGTGGATGAATTGTAAAAACCCAGTGACTAGTACAACAGTAACGTTCTGACGTGGCCAAAGTGGTTTTGGTTTCGTGTGCGCTATAAATATTTCGAAAAGTTTAGGGTTAAGATGAATGTCAGTGTTTGGGTATGATAATGGGTGGTGCAGCCAACAGGACTGCTGCTCAGGAACAACTACGGCAGGCGAGGAAATCCAGGGCCATCGACTCTCATCTAGCAGCCACCACTCCCTGTCGATACTGCCAGAGGTCCTTCCGTGCGCAGATTGGACTCATCAGCCATATGCGCACTCACAGGCAACCACCATCCCCTTGAGGTCCAGGTGGTCGTAGTCGAGCCCGAGTGACCAACAACAAACAGTTAATTGACTACAACAACCGATCCTTTGGCCACCGAACCAAAATAATCTTTTTTTTTTTTTTTCGAAATTTGGCCACAGATTTGTAACAAAAATCGTATTGTGAATACTTTGCCCATAAGGTCCATATTATGATAGATTCCATTTTAGTTTGAAATCACGAAAGTACATCTTTTATTTTTCGACTAAATATTTTTCAGTGGCAGGGTTGGCATAACAAAAATCTGGCAAATCGAAGGTTGGTTTGGGTGTAGTTCAGGATGAGGAAGAGCCTAGAGATGTGTAGCCTGTTTGATCGACGTTGTCTTACCCTGTTTGATCGACGTTGTCTTACCCTGTTCTCCCACTTTTCTTCTTTTTTTTTCTTTTGCTGTTTCTCTTTTATCTTTCGAAACAAAAACAAATCTGGTTGTTGGGACATTCTGTAAACTATCTGTGTAGAAAGTTTGTGATGGCGAACCATAAATAAATTGTGTGGTTGTACAAACAGAATGGGGGAAAGGGGGTGGTCTAGAGGCAAGGTGCTCGTCTCCCATGCCGAAGATACCGCGTTCGATCCCAGGTCGGTGCAGACATGTTGAATTTTTGTCGGGGGCAAAAAAAAATTTTCTGACAATGATCCTATAGTAGATAAGATCGAGCATTTAGTCTTCTCAGATAAGGACGAAAAACTCGAGAGCCCATGTGCACATTGCTCACGTTAAAGATACCTTGGCAGTTGAAAGACAAGAAGAGCAGGCCGAATAAGATCGCTGCCCAGGCAAAAATTCTAAAAATCTCATCCCTAGCAAAGAACACACAGAAACTAGCACAAGAAATATAAAAACAAGAAAGGATGAGGTGAAAATGCAACGGGCAGCGCCAGCCTCCTGAAATGAAAACCTAAAAACAAGTTTGTTAAGGCGAACCATAAATAAATTGTGTGGTTCTAGAAACAGAACCGGGGGAAGACAGAAAAGATAACAGGAACTGTTTTACTTTCAAAATACTCATATTATTGTCAAGCAAAACCCACTAGAAAAATTGGTCTCTGACGCAGGTCAGGGATTGCCTGGGAATCACAAACACCCGTCGACGCACACTGAGGACAGACAAAGATGTGGAGGCGGTCAATTCCTTTGATCAGTTGTCTTAAATTCGCCATGCCCAGTATTTGTGTTTTCATGTGGTTGCTTAAGAATTCTCTTTCTTCTTTAGATATAAAAAGATTTGTTCGTGATCGTTTCTCAGTTCATATCCAGATCCAGCACTACAGTTTAACAATCCAACCCCTGGCCCCCTCCCACCCCTACCCCCGCCACAAACAAAACACATGCGTCACTCACGTCGTGGTTTACCAACTCAGGAAAAAGTTCAAAATGGATAGGAGGGAGAAGGAGAGTGAAAAGGTTGAAAAAGAGGAGAGAGAGTGTGTGAAACAGAGGGGGAGGGTGTGAGTAAGAGAGAGAGGGGGGGGGGGAATGCAAGCGAGAAAGTTATGAGTTTAGTTATAGAGAGAGAGAGGAAGAGAGAGTGAGAAAAAGAGCGAGAGAGGATGTGAGAGAGAGAGAGAAGGGGGGGGGAGAATGAAAGAAAATGTTTGAGTTTAGTTAGAGAGAGAGGGAGAAAAAGAGAGAGAGAGAGTGAAACGAGGACGGGTGAGAGAGAGAGGGGGAGAGGGGGGGGGGGGGAATGAAAGAGAATGTTTGAATTTATTTGGAGAGAGAGTGAGAGAGAGGAAGAGAGAGTGAGAAAAAGAAAGAAGAATAATGAGAGAGACTGACAGAAAGAGAGAAAGAGGGCATGAGAAGGAAGAGGGCCGAGGCATATTATGAGTTGCAGTGTTTCATGGTCACAGCTTTGAGAAGAAAATGAGAACGGAGGTGAATTGGAAGGACCAGCGGAAATATCTGTCTCTGCATTCCCGTCAATACGTGGTGATTACCAGTTCTATCAAAGAGACACACAGATAAACAGAGGGGAGTCACGAAGCAGAGGGGAGTCACGAAGAAGGGGGGGGGAGGGGAGACGAAAGTGGACCAGGAGAGGGGCAGGGGAGAGGGGGCTACAGTTGGTATTGCTTTGAGAATCAGTCAGTATTGAGTTGCATGAGTGGGATGAGCCGCGCTGGAGATAATGAGGGATACGTCAGGAATCTTGTCTTGTGTTTCCAATCAAATGTGGGTAAATATTTTAAATATCCAAACAAGCCAGCACTGTCACGTAGTCCAGTTTCATTGTCAAACTTCTCAAGAATGATAACAGGGACAAGAGACGGACTATTTGGAAACACAGTCGTGTGCTTTATTAAGTGGACAGTGTGTTTAGCTCTTTATTTTAGGGAGTTTCGCTGCTCTTGGCATTTGTACCTCAACTTTTCTGGTTTTTAGTTTTTCTTGTTCTTGTTTCTGTGTGTTTTTGTCCTAGGAATTAGTTGGGTTTTTTTTAGAATTTTGCCCGGGCAGCGGCCTTGTTAGGCCTGCTCTTCTCGACGTTCAACTGCCAAGGTATCTTTGGTGTACGCAACATGCACACGAGCCCTCCGAGTTTTTCGTCCTTACCCGAGAAGACTAGGTGCTCGATCTTACCTACCATAGGATCAGGGGCAGGAATTTTTTCCCCAAAAAAAATTCCAATATGCCTGCACAGATCGGGGATCGAACCCCGGTACTTTCGGCATGAGGGGCAATCATCTTGGATCTAAACCAACGTGTCCCCTGCTCAGTGGAATAGGTCATGATACTGCTGTTTTATGGAAAAACACTGTATTCGCCAGAAAACGCAATTTTTCCAGGAGACTCGCAAGGACATTTCATGTTGGATTTTGATTTATTCTTTACAGGATGGCCCAGTGACTCGAGAAATACACAGATGAGATTCTTAAGGTTGAGTTTCGATCACCAATGTGTAAATTAAGGCGCAGAACGAAATTTCCTGTCTTACTTTTTAATTCTACTGGTAGAAAATACGTGTTTTTTTTTGTTTTTTTTTTTGTTGTTTTTTGTTCCGGCCCAAAATGTCGGAACACTTTCTTCAGTTCAACTTAGTTGGGGCTCAAAATCAACGAAACTATTAGAAATGTAGCGCGCCTCAAGGCCTTTTAAAATATTAACACGTGTAACTTTACGTCATTCTATGCGTAATACGATGTTTTGTAGAATTTAAGGCTCAAAAATGAATTTGATCTAGGCTGGCGTTTGGGGCCTTTTCCTGTAACTTGGCAAAATGGTAACAGTAGTCATGATATTTGTAGGGTTCATTTGCATTACCAAACTGTGATGTAGGACGCCATGTTCACACACAATGGTTCAGACTGGAAACTAACCGTTAAAGGTTAAAGACTTTCTCAAAGTCGGGTGTCTTCACATCAAAAATTCACAGCGTGCTTCAGTGTCGTCATATTTGGATTCGGTAAAAGGTAAACAGAAGGTAAACCCTTTTAAGCTTCCGGCTATCATGGCGACGGCTATTCAGGCCCAGTTATTATGGTCCAAACTGCCTTGTCGTTTTTTGTTTTTTTTATTCTAGGTATATAGCGGGCGATACGAGACAAGACGATAGCGAGCTGTGCGGGGGAATACAGGAAGTTAGTGGTTAAAACTTGAGATGGTTCGAGATGCTTGTGTAATCCGGCAGTTATGACAGCAGGCCTTATAGGAGAGAGAGAGAGAGCGACTGAGAGAGAAAGTGTGATAACGGGAGAAGTAGAAAGAAAAGAGAAAGGATAAGAAAGAGAGAGGGGCGGAGAGAAAAGATAGAGAGAAGGGGAAGAAGCAGAGAGAAAGAGAGATGGACTGTCGGCCAGACGGATACAAATGCAAACAGTTTGAATATTCAACAGCTTAAGATTTATTTTTTTCCTGAATATTTGATATCAGTTTTACACAAATCCGCACATAACGCACGTCGTCACGCATTCATCCAACATGCAAACTTACTCCATCTTTAGCGTGGCTGGAGTTGTGATGTCCTCACCCATTTCTGTACAGCCCCCCGCCCCCCCCAGTGTGGTGGTTTATGACACGTGACTGCTCAGTGGCCGTTCTGGGCAGTCAAGTGCAGTCGATAGTGCTTGGTTCAGACGGTGATTAATCACTGTTTCAGCAAAATGTCCACGACTTGCTCACTATTCCATGGTCGCGCCTGTTGTGGCACAGATCATCAGCAGCGTTTGGCCTGTGAGTGGGTGTAATGTTTGAAGCATGCCATTGTATAATTATTGTAATTGTTATTCTTTATTAGTCAAAGGGACACCACTATGATATTACCATACCAACTATAATTGGAGAGTTATGAAACTTGAGGAAGGGGAAAGAAAAATAAACATGGCTGCCATCAGACCACAAATCTAAACTGTGTCTTTCAATCCATCTTAATCATAACAATCCTACAATATGGCGACGAGGTGAACAAATATTCATTGATATCTACCAACTCTACTATCAGAGGTATCTGCAGAGGTAAAATTTTCAGGCTTATCATTATTCTAAATCTTGATCTAGATTTACATGGCAGCATCTTTGCCACCGTACCCACCTTTTGAGGTGCAAGCATCTGCAGCCTCAAGTAGATGGAAAAAATATTGTATGAGATTTGAAAACCTTATAATTGCTCTGGACATTCAATCTGAAGCCAGAAAGAAGGCACTATTATTGCATTATGCAGGAGAAGGCATCAATGACTTGGCTGAAACACTAGATCTCATCACCAAACCCTATGACAGAATGGTAGGAGGTCTCCAGGATCACTTCAACAAAAGTAGAAATCTGGAATACGAAATATTTAAATTCCAATCTACTACACAAAATGAAGAAGAAACCGTAGACCAATATCATATCAGACGACGGAAGCTTGGAGAAACATGTGAATTTTCTAATTTAAACAAAGAAATCAAATCACATATCATAAGGACATGCAAATCATCTAGGCTCAGAAGAAAGGCTTTACGAGAAAGTGAGCTTACTCTAGATAAACTTCTTGATGCTGCTAGATCGATGGAAGTCGCTGAAAATGTTGCTGGAAACATAGAGAATACATCAGAACATCTTCAAAAAATTAAGAATAAAATCAAGTGTCAGACCTAAAGCTAAAATTGATCCAAAATCGAATCATTCTCGTGAACAAGCGGCAAAACAATGCTATTACTGTGGAGGACAATATCCCCACAAAGGCACATGCCCAGCAAAAGGCAAAGAATGTACATTCTGTCATGGAATTAATCACTTTTCAAAGGTTTGCCATAAGAAGAAGAAGCAACCTTACAATAACAGTAGGAACTATCGTCAACCAACAAACAAAGTTAAAGCGATTGCTTGTGAATCAGAAGAAAGGCATACATCAAGTTCTGACGAGGAATACGTGTTTACGGTCAAACACAATGTCAACAAGTTGAATAGGACTCCCACAACAAAGGCAACTATTCTGAATGAAGAAGTTCAGTTTTTAATTGGCACTGAAGCATCTATTAACGTGATCGATGAACAAACATTCTGTTCATTCAAAGCCAAGCCTCATCTGCAAGCTGATAGCTCTAACATCCAATCTTACAACAGAGAAAATCTAAAATCATACGGAGCTTTTACAACTCAATTTCACTGGAAAGACAAAACATCACTATCTACATTTCATGTCATAGAAGGAAACAATGGCAATGTTATAGGCTATGAATTAGCAACCAAACTTGGAGTTATCAAAATTGTCAACAAAATTGGTGACACACACAACGTGGACAAATTGCTTGCTGAATATCCTGATTTGTTTCAAGGCATTGGAAAACACAGGACTTGTCAAGTAAAACTCCATGTGAAAGAAGATGTTACCCCAGTTCAGCAACCACACAGAAGGATACCTTTTCACATGAGAAAGAAAGTTAAAGCCGAATTGGAGAATCTTGAAAAGAAAGATATCATAGAAAAGGTTGAAGGCCCAACTCCATGGGTCAGTCCCATTGTGCCTGTTGCAACGAAAAACAAAAATGAAATTAGAATATGTGTTGACATGAGGATGACTAACACTGCAATACAAAGAGAACGCCATATCACCCCAATCATTGATGACATTGTAAGTGACTTGAATGGAGCCACAGTATTCAGTAAACTCGATCTGAGAGCTGGATACCATCAACTTGAACTCAGCCCTGAGAGTAGAAACATCACAACTTTCTCTACTCATTCTGGACCTCGGCGCTACAAAAGACTAAGCTTTGGTATCAATTCTGCAGCAGAGATATTTCAAAACATAACAGAAACCCTCAATGGCCTTCCCGGACAAAAGAATCTTTCAGATGATATCATTGTCTTTGGGAAAACGAAGGTCGAACATGTTGAAAATTTGAAAAACGTTTTCAACAGACTCAGAGATGCAAATTTAACTCTGAACAAAGAAAAACGTGAATTTGGCAAATCAAAACTTGATTTCTTTGGGTACACATTTTCCGCAGATGGAATCAGTCCTGCGCAAGACAAAGTCGACTCTATTTCAACCCTAGAGGCACCAAAGAATCAATCTGAAGCTCGAAGCTTATTAGGAATACTCAACTACTGTGCAAGATTCATTCCAAACTATGCCACTCTAACAGCTCCCATTAGAGAACTGACAAAGAAAAACGCCAAGTGGAATTGGTCGAAGAGAGAAGATAAGGCATTTGACAAATTGAGAGATAAGCTAATCAATGCAAATTCCCTCTCATACTTCGACACGGGAAAGGAAACAGTTCTTGCTGTTGATGCCAGTCCAGTCGGTCTTGCTGGAATTCTAAGCCAAAAGGACAAAAATGGTGAAATAAAAACCATCCAGTTCGCCAGCAAATCTTTGACAGACGTCGAGAAGAGGTACAGTCAAACGGAAAAGGAGGCTCTCGCCATAGTTTGGGCGTGCGAACATTTTCATTTATATCTGAGTGGAAATGAGTTTACCTTAATCACAGATCACATGCCATCTGACGGCATGTGATCTGTGTTATTCTGTGTCTTTCAATCCATCTTAATCATAACAATCCTACAGTGGGTATCATGTGGTTTGGGCTGACGGGAAACTTTCTTTACGCCCGTCTTTTTGTTTTGACTAAAGCTGTGTTTTCATGTGTACGGAAATGGGAACATCAACGGAAACGACAAAAACTGTTCAAGCAGTGAAATAGAGAGAATATTATTTTCATGTATAGGCCCATTGCGAATGACGTCAGAGCGTGTTTTTGTTTTGTTCTTCTGACACCTAAGATGGCCGGTGGGTCAGCTGACCAGTGTAACTACGAGATAATGTCTAAGCGGTTAAAATGCCTGCTGGTTGCATTGCAGTTGACTGTTATGACAGGGGTGGAAAGGATGGATCCAAGCTGGTCAGATTCCCTACCATCCGTGTAAACAAGGGAAAGGAAGTGAAAGAATTGACCGAACGTCTCCGATGTGCGTATACACACGTGTCATTGTTTACTGTAGTGAACTACTTTTAGCTCCCCGCCGATTGGTTCGGGACGCCTCAAGTGCTCGCAGTGCAAATCAGCTAACGAATCAAACTCAGTGCTACAGAAGCCACTATTATGCGTCGGTCCTTACATCAAAGATGGCGGATATGCGCAATGGGCCTGTATGGGAACGTCGTTTCCGCATACATGGACACATTCTGTCTTTTTTACTACTTGATGGATTCTTGCTGTTTCCGTTTCCTTACACATGAAAACTCAGCTTTAATTGTGCAAAATTATAATCGAGATAGACAGACAGAGCACATTTTATTCTATGAAATGATGTTAAAAAGTGAATTTGACCTAGTTCAGTGTATGATCGTGTCCCCGTAACACCTGTAGTGTAGTGTGGCATGTTAAGACAACATTGGGTGTAACTTTTCTCCATGAATGTTGTTACAAATACGTACGCCCCCCAAATCTCTTGGCTAGGGGTACGTACTTTAAAGCCTTTCGTGCCTCCAGAGGTAGAAAGCTCCTCCCGAAATACTCCTAACAACAGCCTTAATTAATTATTCTTCCAGATTTTCTTTTTGTTTTCCTCCTGGTTTTTGGTTGAAAGGGTAAGGGGCAGGGTTAGGGATTCGATCAGATTTAGGGTTGAGGATAAGGACGGGGTTAGGGATAGGTACGTATACGTACACGCCCTGAGTGCAAAACGCTAGGGACACGTACGTACTTATAGCAATGGCCTTTTCTCATATCTAACTGACCCTCCTCGAACCCCTTCAGCATGCAGAAACAGCTAGCATTATAAAACTAATGAAGTTTACAAAAATAATTTAAAAATTTGAAATGAATTTAAAAGTATAAATATTTATCACACACACACACAAATACGTCTCCTGGTGAATTAAAATGTCACCCAAATGTGCAAATTCAAAGATAAAGGCTCATTTTAAATGTGGATCTGTAAATACAGGAAGATTAATTCTCCAGGCGCAAGCTTCTTGGTATTCCACCGACGTCATAGTTTAAGAAAGATATAGCAAACAAAACAAAAAACAAAAAAACATGCAGATTACAAAAGAGAACGGATAGATCGACCGACGGACAGATAAAGAAAAAAAAATGTTGGCATCTGTTTAGGTTTCCAATTCTAGTTCATTCAACTCAGATTTCTCAGAGCTTGTCACGAACGCATCGTTTTCTGTCTAGCGCAGTCTTGGCTGTCAATCGTGTTTGCACTTCGGCAAACTGCTTAGATTTTTCTTCATTTTTTGTTTTTTTTTAATTTCCTTCCCGGCGTTGTTTGCTCACAGTGAGATCAAATGTTCGGACGAGGGATAGCTTGTGAAGATGACGAGCGTGAGTTAATGGACCTTACAAGGAATCTCACCATGGCTTAATTCCCTTTGAGAAGATTACACATCAACTTAAATTACCTGCCCTTTCAATACAAAAACATGCTCTATCCAGGCCGGCTCGACGGAAATAAGTTGTTGAATCAAGTCTGGACGAAAGACTCTTGAATCTGGTCTAGGCTTATTGTGGGCTGCTCTAAGTGCACCTCTTAAGTCCTTGGAGCTATTTATTTATTTATTTATTTATTTATCTATTTATTTATTTTCCCATTTGTTCCAGTCCAGAAATGCCCTCAATTTAATCCACCTTTTTTTCTATCGTTTTTAACCTTATTCATCGTTTTGACTCACATTTACTTGAAGCTGCCCGGTGAATAATTCAATCATGTCTTCTTGGCATGGGCCTCAGCTGTTTTCAAACTACCTAATTCAGATCTTCTCCCCTAATAACTGTATGAGTTACACATCTTGACAGTCTTGCCAAAGCCATTCGCAATGATAGAAATGGAAGATTTTTCAACAAGTTGCGATCGTGGTAGGAATAATCATATAATATAATCGTACGGCATTCTAGGCTTATATCTGTTGACAGAATGAAGAGATTTAATACAGTGAAGTGTTTCGGATTCCACTTGATAAGGTCGGTTCAGCGCAAAAAGTGATTATCTCTGTTTTCAAAGAAGGGAATAATCATTTCTTGCACTGAACAGCCAACTGATAAAGTAGTTCGGGGCCTTAAAGGGTGCTCACGCCGTTTTTGGGTTGTTGTTGTTGTTGTTTCTTTGCTCCTTGTTTGTCCCAGAAAATCACTTGTTTGTGATGTGTCGATGGAGGAGTTATGAAGTGAATGGCGTAGGAAAGGAGGGCGGAAAGGTAGAAGAAAAAAGCATGTACGTGGTTCGGGGGTTGATGAGTGAGAGTGAAATAGGAGTACATATCTGTCAGAGCTCTTTACCGTATTCTTGCACTGCTTTTCTATGAGGAAATAAGATGAATTCATTTTGTTTGGAAGACCGCTCACTCAGACTGGCCTATCATCGGATTATCTACAGAGTATTTATTAATATGATCAACTTTGCGAGGAGAGGGAGGGGGCGAGTGGGGAGTCTCTAACCTACTTGTTTTGTGTTGTTTTTTTTATCTGGGTCTCTTCTGCACAAGACCACACTTAGTTTAATAAATTTTAATGAGGATCTTGATATCCGAGCAAAAAAAATATCATTACATTACAGATTCTCGTTCAATAATTGCGACAAAGCTGTCTGTCTATAAATAGATCATCATATCTTCTACTTATTGATGTTCACAGTTTCCTTATAAAGAACCTCTTCCTCTTTTCTGTCATATTCCATTTCATTTAGAATGTCTCAGAGAATTATTCTCTCCAACTTGATGTGTATGGAGGGCAAATCCTTCATAGCTTCTCCGCTGTCTCATCGCGAACTCAAAGAAATGAATCTAAACTAAACAGACATCCTTTTGTTGTTCTGTTCACTTACATTGTGTGAGATTCACTTTCCACCCGGGCTTGTGCACCTGCTAGAGAATTTACGTACGTGTTTACCGACAGTGTTCTAGAACCTGGCAGGAAGGCCCTGCAACAGATAAGGCGTAAGTAGCAGGTTCGTAATTAGTTATTTGTTTCGGGATGCTTTTCAAAAATTCTTTCACTTATTTCTGTTGTTTTGTTTTTTTTATATCTGATGAAGATCTTTAGTGACAGAAAGCCTGTTTGTTGGGTGTTTTTTCTCTCTGTTTTTTGGGGGGTTTTTTTCTTTTCTAGAATTCTAATATAAAGATACAGAAGATCATTTTTGCCCTTCGCAATTCGCCTGAACATGACACTTTAGCTAGATGTGTGCTATATTTCATTGAAGTTCCTTACCATGTCATTTCATGTATGCCTGTTATTGAGTGTGTCGAGTTGATCGTTTATTGAGTACCCGTAGACAGAGAGACTTTCTTTGACAACCCAGAGTCAGCAATGGTGTGTTTGTTGTGATACAACTATTGTTTATCGTCACTTTGAACTCTGTCGGTCGTCGGGGATACTTAGTAGTTAGAGTGATAGTGATTGCAGGGAAGAAATCCAGGTTCAAATCCCACTGGGATGGATTCAAACTGATTTCTCGTTGTAAACATGTCGTACTTAACAGGCAAAAGGTAACCATCCTTTGCTGGAGTGTTTCGGGTGGGGGTTGGTAAATTGCCAGAACATGTTGATCTCTTAATGATTCAGGAAAAGGACAAGGCGTGGGTGTTATGTAAATGACTGGTGCGTGAAGTTCCACAATTTCAGTTCTGAGTTTGTCATTAAACTAAAAATTTCCCACCTGTCACCACGCTAATTGCTATATTTTCCGGGCGAACGTGCTCAGCGAGTGCTCACGGATAGTGTCGGCTCGCATTGAACAAAAATCCCACTGCTTGCGTTCAAGACAGCATCGTAAAAAAAAGACAAAAATAAATTCGCGTTTCTGTGGTCGTAAATACTGAATCAGTTTTGAATTTCGAGGCGTATTTGCCAAATTGTTGTATGTGACATTTTGCCGATTTGGAGGTTTTGACATGAAAATGATTCTCTCACTCCTAATTTCATTACGGGTAAGTGTCACTCCAATCGGTTAAAAACTTTTCTAGATATGTGTTTGTGGCGTAATGTTTTTCTTCGTTTCAGCCCTTTTGCCGACCAAACTTCAATCCTCATTCTCTCGGAAAGGTGAAAATGCACATACAACAACATAGCAAATACCTGGCAATTTACTTTGTGATTTTTTCACATTCTTTGTCCAAACCAATACAATTTACGGTGTTGTCTGTTCCCTACTGCGATCGGAAAAGCCGTGACACATTTCCTGCCGTTACGGTCAATTTCATCACGGCTTGTCCGCTGATTTGAGGCCCCAGCGGTGTCACAGTCTGATATTCCTGGGGGAGGTGCAATCCGGGATGTTTTCCATGGTTTCACCATTATCTCACAACAGGTATCCATTGGCAACACAACTTCGCTTTTCTTCGGGCAGCATGACGGATTGGCTCCGCCGCTAGTCAATACTACATGCTGTCAAAGTGTCTTTGACAAGAGGCGGTATATGGATAAAAAAACTATCAGATTTAAGTAATTGAGAAATGACTCATATTTCAGTGAAAAAGAAGGCGTCTGTCTTGACACAGTTATAATTTTCAGGAGATACCCGTAATTCGTCATGAATAAGGTTAAGTGTTTGACTTTTTTATCCTGTACATCCACTGTTTTGTCAGAGGAGGGTTGAGTCCCCATCATCAGGCACGCGAATAGTATGCCCAGAACACCCACCCCCCCCCCTTCCTACGTCTACTTGATGCGTTGGTCTAGAGTCAGTGTGCTCGCCTCTGGTCCCGAAGGTATCGGGTTCCTTTCCCTGTCGGTGTCGGCATGTTGGAATGTTGGGATTTTTCTCATATTTGTTTTCCTGTCCCTGATCCTATGGTAGGTCACAATCGGATTAGTCAGTCGATCAAAATTCGCTGGCGCACGCTTAGGGTGCCCACACAAAGGCCACCGAATTCGGTCACCGAGCCACTAGGCGCATTAGGTGAGAAGAATTGCACTACATAAACGGACCGAATCTAGGTGGGCTCTGTGTGCAGTTGTTGAAATTATATAGTGCAATTCTTCTCACCTAAAGCGCCTAGTGGCTCGGTGACCGAATTCGGTGGCCTTTGAGTGGCTACCCTTAGGCTTCCAAATTCGGTCAGTGCCGGCCTAGGCTTGGCTAAAAACACACACAAACTATAGAAAAAACACTCACACTACTAACCGCTCCGCCCCATCCCGCTGTTTTACGGAAAATGTCGTATGAAAAAGTAAAACTCTCTTTGCCTCTGTATACTTTTCCACAGCATCCGTTCCGCTCCGCTCCTCACCGCTATATAGGCGAAGAGTGTTTTACTTTTTCGTACGTCACTGTCCGTTAAATAGCGGAGCGGTGCGGATGCTGTGGACTTTACCACTAAACAAAGATCCTTTTTTTTGTGTGTGTCTTCGTTGAGACCAAAAAGCAGTGACGTCCCAGGAAGGTTCCATGCTAAAGTATGCTCTGCCTTGAATGAGCAAGGTGGTCAAAGAACAGATAAACAACGGAGGAGAGCGAATGAAAGTAGCACTTGTGAAAGAGTTTTGTAGCTCTTTTGGCACTTAATTCCACCAGGTACCCAAACTCTTCCTCTCTGTCTTCTTTTCTTCTCCTCTCCTGCCCCTCCCCCGCTTGCTGATCTTACCTGTCCTCCACAGACAAAGGTGTAGGAGTCTTTGAACTTGCATGACAACAGACAATTAATGCTTAGTAAATATATTTGGTCATGTCAGACAGCCGACAACATCCTGAAATGTTGTTGCCTCCTCTGTCCTCCTGTCTGTCTGTCTGTCTGTCTGTCTGTCTGTCGACTGTCAGTCTGTTTTTATTTCTCACGCCCTCTCAACCATAATAGCTAAATATGCCATGGAAATACTGCCTACTTTATCTTTTCTTCGATATTTGTTATGTGTGTTTTTTTGTTTCTATCTATCTATCTATCTATCTATCTATCTATCTATCTATCTATCTATCTATCTATCTATCTATCTATCTATCTATCTATCTATCTATCTATCTATCTATCTATCTATTTATCTATCTATCTATCTCTCTATCTATCTATCTATCTATCTATCTGTTTGTCTGTCTATCCATCTAGCTATCTATCTGTTTATCTATCTATCCATCTAGCTATCTATCTGTTTATCTATCTGTCTGTTTGTCTATCTAACTGTCTATCTGTCTCTCTCTCCTCTCTATCTATCTATCTATCTATCTATCTGTCTGTTTGTCTGTCAGTCTGTCTATCTGTTGGTCTATCTATCTATCTATCTATCTGTTTATCCATCTATCTGTCTGTCTGTCTGTTTGTCTTTCTATATGTCTATCTGTTTATCCATCTATCTGTCTGTCTATCTGTTGGTCTATCTATTTGTTTATCTATCTGTGTGTCTGTTTGTCTAATTCTGCCTGTCTTTCTGTCTGTCTGTCTATCTATCTATCTATCTATCTATCTATTTATCTATATTCACCACTGTTAACGGGTCCGTAGCATATTGGACGGAGAAAGGTGACGGGGCGGAGGGGGGGGGGGGAAGCAAAAAAAGCACTGCCACTTGACAGATCGCAACGCCTGCACAACTAGAAACAGAATGCACTTATTTTGTTCCATAAAGATGCTGAAATGGCCAGCAGGTGAATCTTTACATGGCTTTTTTCAGCCTTCTGCCTTTTTCTGTCAACTCTTAATGGAACACCCTTGTTTTAATGTGCTGTCACAATGTGGCTTAGGTCCTTTTCAAATGACCCCTTTCAGCTGCTAACGGACAAAAATTGCACCTATGTCTGACACAAAAGCATCTGCAGTGACACCCCGGGAACATTTTGGCGTTGTTACATTATTGATCTTTCTGAGTCAGCGATTCTAATAGTGGTGGGATACACACAATGATCTCAAATGTCCACTGTGAGAATAAAACCACTGTATGCTCAGGCAGGCAGCGATCAGGTTTGGGCTCTGTCCACATCAACTTTAGATCATGTTATATTACAAATGGAAAAGGCCTGCTTTTAATGCTCATGTGTGGGTTTTGCAAATACCAGACCAACGAGGAACAAAGGTGGTTCTACAAAAACTTACTTTTTGTTTGCGAAAACGAAAAGACAGTGTTTCTACGTCATTGCAAATGCCCTAGGCAAAGTGCACAAATTCTTTATTAATTGCACTTTTGTCCCTGTACTTAATGTTACTTTACTTTTCCGATGCAGCGGCCTTCTCAGCAAGAGCCCTTCGGCTTGTTAACTTGCCAAAGTATTTCTTTATACTTAACAATGAGTATGAAACAGTGTCAAGAAACGCCCTTGCCTCATTGGTTTGAATGACTTTTAAGACTCCGCTTGCTTTCAATAGACCTTGCGTTTTGGTGTTTGGCAAACAATACATGTGGACTAGGCCCTGAGATATCATATTCTTCTGTGTTCCTTTTTGGTTTAGAAACCGATCCTTAATGAATATCGCAGGGCAAGTAACTTAGAGAGAAATGACATGAAACCAAATAAAAAGTAATAATAAAATGTTGGAGTGCCGGTCAGTTAAACCTTATGGTTTAGGAGTCAATAGGCAGGTTTGAGTTTGATTTAAGCGTTTGTGGTGCGAAGGCTTGACCACAAATGCACGATTAACCGATGGGAAATCTTCTCTATAAAAACGACCAAGTTGTGAAATAGCCCACTAGTTAGGGGTTAAGAAACGAAAAAAAAAAAAGAATGTCGTATTTCTTTGGGGGGGGGGGGGGGAGGGGGTCACATTTATCTTTCTCCCAACCCCAGTGGCGACCCAACAGATTTCCTCTGGTTTTACAATAGTTAGGGCCGGTCTATTTTAATGTAATGAAATGTAATAAATTAACTTGTATAGCGCTCGAATCCATATACACACACAATAAATCAGTACTTTAGCATAATTATTAAACTATATGAATGGTGTATATCTTCACTATTAGTTTTCAGTTTAGTGCAGTTTAAAATGGTTCTTTCAACAATCATATTCTCAGACTTCAACAGTTTTATAGTACCAGAATTACATTTTTGTGTGCAATAGTAACAGCTCTGTAAAGCATCATATTATTTCTTTATGGACATGTAAAAAGTATATTATACGTGATAAGAGTGAAAGTCATCGCCCGAGTAAACTGGAATCCAGTACGATGGAGCATTGTCGTTTTTCTGTGTTATACTTGAAAACAATACTGTTGTTTGTATGTCTGCAACATAAAACATACTGAATAGTGCAACTTTGTCAGTCTGATATTATTTTGTCTCAACGGTGGACAAGCAATACGCGGGTCTGGAGAAAAGGATACAGCATTTTCTTGGTCCCGGTGGGCAGCAGTTTTTGTCGTATTCAGATCTCCATGGCAACTGACAAAAACTATGAACTCCCAAGCACTGGACTCAAACCCTTCAGCACTTGTTTGACACTGCCAACCTTTTACAAGGTCTGCCAGAATTTCATTCAACCTTCTAAACTGAGTATATTTTATTCATATCTGAATTAAACTCGTCTATTCAACGACAAGTTATGTTCCGATTTGTTTGTTTGGTTGATTTTTTGTTTGCTTGTTGTTTTTTTATGTTTTGTTTCGTTTTTTTGGTCCAAATTAGTTTGATTGTCTTTTTCTTGTGTAAAGAATTTCAGCTACTATCATATCTAATTCACTGCTTCACAAGCACAGTTTTCTTTGTTTTCGGTATTCAGCTGAACCACATTAAAATACTCTGTTGAAACGTCCTTTGTGAGAGAACCGTTCTGGAATCTCTTGGGGCTTCATCATTCTTTCTATACGTAAAGAATCTACAACGAGCGTGGACGGAGCAAAAGATTTTGATCCCTAACAAACTCCGACAGAAGACACAACAAAAGCGGAGAAGAATTTTTGTGGTATAAAAAATTCATCCCTTTTCTATAACTCGTGGTTGGCAGGTCAAAAGCTTGTTCATGTTGCCATGTAGTGTGGATGGTGTTGAATTATTGAAAACTCAGTCGAGAAGGAGATTATGGACCTATGGCCTTCGGCCAGCCTTGGTTTGGTATTAAATTCAAATTGATTGTTTTATGTCGGATCGAATCAAACAATAGTTGACGATGTTGTGCCTTTGCAGGTCGCTTTGAGCTTCTCATTATGTTTTCACGATTGCCATGACGTAAGTAGCTTTTCAATACACCCCCGCAGAAACAAAAGATATGCTCCCACCTGCACTGAGCTGTATTGTATGATTACTGTCGAAATGACTCGGCACTAAATTCTTGATTATTCTGCATTAGAAAAGCCAGAATGTCAGTACACCAGAATAGCAAGCATGGTCAAACATGTGAATGCCAAAGAGTTTCACAATTTCGTATTTCGAGATATGAAAGTTGCAGCAAATTTCCCTACAGTGTCAACAGTTTTTTTGGTACCTTGGCGTGTGAAGGTTCAAGGTTTTATACTTGGGGTCTTCTCAGCGTGACATGATAGGATTTGATAGTGAGTGGCAAAAACAACGTCATTTGCTCGTCACTTCGTCAGCCCTTGCTACAGAAAAGACTTCGCGTGTTGAGGAAATTGAGCGGAAACACATGGTCTAAAGCTTTGTCTGAGAAGGGTCCCCGGGGGTGAGAAGAAGAAAGAGGGGGGTACTATTCAGAAACTAATACTTGACATGATCAACACCTTCAATGCCATCAGACGTGATGGACACGTGGATGCCAATCAGCTTGCTCTATGACACTCCACAATGAGAAGGGTGGACAATGTGACATTTTCATGTCAAAGTTCTGATCAGTCGTCACCAACAAACTGACATTCATTTGGCATTTGATATTCAGGTGACTTGACGTGTGTACGGAGCTGTGCTGAGGGTGTTATGTGAGTTGATATTGATTCCTGACGCATGATGTACGATTTATTGGATGTCGATGCTAGCGGTGTTATATTGGCGTCTAAGACAGGATGTACCAATTAGTTGTATATTGGCCTTCCTTGAAGATCTGACCTCCGAGACAGAATGTACCGTTTCTTTTAATTTTTTTTTCTTCGAAGATCTGACTTCTGCGATAAACGGCACCATCGATTGCTGTGTGATCGCTGTTGTTTCTAAACATTTAATGAAATAGATACTGACTCTTGATCCAAAATGTTCTGCAGACTGTCCAGGAGATAATCTAGATCTAGATTGATTATTCAGACAACACCAGTATAACAAAGAACGTCTGTGCACCGCTGAAAAAAAATATTACACATCTCTAGGCACTTAGCCCTGCCGCAGACTGCCGATACATTACCATGTAGAATCATCTGCTGTGTGTGCTAAACTGTACGCTGGTTCTTTTGTGGACAGGAAAATCAGTAGGAACTTTCGTTATTGCCGTTGTTTTGTGGATGTTAAGTACTTTTGTTTTTTTCGTTAATATCGAGCGTAAAGAAATTCGTCGCACAAGAAAAATAAGCTTTCATTTGAAATAACAGTAAAATATTTTGGTGAATATTCCATCACGAGTATGACGAGAGGAGTCAACAGGAGGCTGCATGCAATACTCTGTATTCTCAGTATCGTATCATGTACAAATATATCGAGTACTATTCGCCATTGTCCGCTGAAGACATTTACATGTAGAGTTTCATTTCCTTGTCAATCATCGTTAACCATCAACTTTTTTTTCACTTTATAAATCACCTTTCGTCTGAATAAGCATCAGTAATGACATCTCTGCGAGTATTCGAGAACGATACGGACGTGAATAGTTGGGACGTCAGATTCACAACATGCAGCATAACCATTATCTCGATATCATCAAAAATATCGAATTTGAAATCTTCACCGTCTATCGGCGACATCGAGATTCCAATCTGACCACCGTGGATCTGTTTTTAAATCCGTTTGTAAGGGATTTGGAGGGGGGGGGGGAGACTATCCGGTCATGGCTAAAAAAGGGGAGGGAAATGGCAAAATCACCCCCAACCCCAAGCCCACTCCAACCCCTCTTTGTTTTTTAAATTCAATCATATTTAATGCCATGGTTATTGTGGAGCAATTTGCTTGGCAATTGGTAACCATTCCGCGATCCTGGTGATTACTCATGGCGGTAAAAATAAGACAGCACGGTGATTACCATCTGCGTCAATAAATATCTTTAACCCATTGGACGTGAAGATCGATGACATGATAGCCAATTTCAGTCAGAAACTACGGACGTTACTCGTCATTAACCATACACTTTTTTTTTCTGATCTTTTTCATAGCTTAATGCACCTGTAAATTTGTCTGTGGCATTCTACGGGGCTTTAGAGTTGCGATAACAGCTTTGAATATATATAACTCTTAGATTACCAAGAAATTACAAAAAGAATGTTGGGCAGGTAATGGATGGTGTTCCCTGTCAAGTGAGATGATGTTCCATGATGAAGATGTCAACACCTGCATAAAGTAAGCTGTCAATCCAAGCCTGGCTGTACAATATTTCGAATACTACTTTGTTGTTGTTGTTGTTGTTGTTGTTTTAAGAAAAAGACAAACTTTTGCTCCATAAAAAATGTGTCCTTAATGTGCCACTCCAGTGAAAAACACCCCATAAAGAAAAGTAAAACCAAACCGGGTTGTTATTACCTGTACGTACCTACCCCAAGTATTTTGCGCTAGGGGTACGTATTTTAAAACCTTTTTGTGACTCCAGAGCTACAGAGCCCCTCCCAACCCCCCCCCCTACCCCATTTTCCCCCTGAAATACTCGTAACAACAGCCTTAATCAATTATTCTTTCAGATTTTCTTTTTGTTTTCCTCCTGTATTCTTGGTTGAAAGTGTAAGGGCCAGGGTTAGGGATTCGATCAGATTTAGGTTTGAGGATAAGGACGGGGTTAGGGATAGGCACGTATATGTACATGCCCCTAGCGCAATACGCTTATGTGCGTGAGTATAAGTAATCACAGCCTACATAATGTGTAGCCGGAACCGCCCGACAAAATGGGGCACATTTCGGCACTACCCGATTCGAGAAAATCGTTAAAATGCATCATAGGGTCAGTTTTATCGATTTTGCGTTTTCAGTATTTTTGAAAAGTTTGACCTCTTTACTATTCCTTTTCCAAACGACCATCCTGTTTGAGAAGGTTAAATTCCTGAAAACTAACTCTAAATGGAGTCATCATCAATAATTTTGACTAAAAGCTGAAACTAAAAGCGTTTTTTCTCAAAACTGTGGTTGTGTCACTTCCTGTCTTTGAGAGGCCATATCTTCTCTGCTAATTAAATTACAGCAAGGTTTTTTTTTGACCAAATGAAAGGGCTTTGAATAACCTGTTTTGGTGATACCAATATCTCCGTACTACCAAAATGCGCCAAGTGCCTCATTATGTCGGATGGCTACACATTATAATAATGTACAAAGTAGTGGAATAATTGGTCAGTATTTGCCGCTCTTTTCTTGTCAAGCCGATTCTGCTGTATTTTATTCCTCTATGCACTTGTATTCTCCTATCAATATATTTAAATTTAGATAAGATGAGATAAGAATCACTTTATTATCCCACACGGGAAATTCTCTTTCGCAGAGCGTTTGAGAGCACATACATGGTACATACACCATACACATCATTACATAAACATATATCACAACTCAATAAACTCAGTAACAGGTAGGATACATGAAGTATACTGTACTTTGCTTGAAACTGGAACCCACTTGCTGACAAATCTATACTGCCGAGTCCGTTAACAAGTTGTGAATATGTAAGTCTCTCACAGAAAGGTGTTAGTGAAATATTTTATCCACCATTATAGTCGTTGCATTAACCCTTTGATTGCGAAAGTTGTAAAAACTGATTTTTTTTTCCAAAATAGTTTTGACAATGCCCAGATCTTGTAAGTGCCGCCTTTTCAAAAGATGTCACTAGAGATAATAATGCCTGCTTGCCATGTCAAAATGATCTGCAGAAAAATGTTATTTACGGTCACCTAAACGCGAAGTTGTTCGCATTTTACTGACCCGGCGCTGAAAGGGTTAAAGGACGGAGGACTCAAAATGGACATTTTCCATTGATCACATCACCGCGTGAGCTTCTGATGATGAATTCTAAGCGAATGATAAACCATTAATTTCCTACGTATGCCGGTCACGAGATCCGTATAAAATCCTGGGTACACCGACCACGTTAGTGCCATTAGCGTTTTTAAATTATGAAGTAATTCACAGTGTGAGCGGATTAGGCTTTCCTCCACTCTCATTCAAGTGTCATCATGGATTAGGTTTACCTGACACATGGCACGATTTTGTCTCACAATCGGCTTTAGTCTGGAATAAATACCAATTTGATCTAATCCGCCTGCCATACTTAACACGTTGAAAGTCACTCTAATCTTCAATATGTCGTCTGCCAGGAAGGTTTGCATGTTGAATCATCTTTTCTTCCTTCTTTTTTTTTTTTTCTAAACAATTCTAAGGATTAAGACCTTTACAGTAATTATCTTTTTTTTTTTTCTAAACAATTCTAAGGATTAAGACCTTTACAGTAATTATCTTCTTTTTTTTTTTCTCTGGGTTTAAATGCATCTCGGGAATTCTCTTTATTTTTACTCAACTACTCTTTTACGTTCTCAAGCGATCTGGACAAGAGACTGGTTTCTGAAAGAGAAAATATAAGCGATAATTGATAGAACTGATTGGGACAGACTCTGAGGGAGGGAAAATAGTATTGGCCAGACATATGAGTGATATATGATATGTTCAAAAATATGTCGACAAAATGTAATTTGACAGACAGACAGACTGACTGATTGACTGACTGACTGACTGATTGACTGACTGACTGACAGACACAGACAGACAGACAGGCATACTGACAGATTTCCATTTGGTCAAAAATGTCTAACGAACATCTTTGCCTGGGAACTTGGAACTAGATCTGGTCATTTCCTCGGGCACAATTATAAGCCACTGTTGTTTCATGAGTAAAGACAAGGAACATCTCTGCGTGCGCTCTCACAAAGATCTTCAGAAAACAGCAGATCGTTGAAAAAAATAAATCTGTATAGGCTATTTGTTTCCATCATACAAAGTCTGTCTGAGACTGAACTTTTCGCATTGTTGTAATAGATACCATTAGTCTTCTACGTACAGAATTAAGCTCTAACTCTGGATTTCAACATGTCGCGACGTTTAGTGATTGTTCTATCTCTGTTTTCTGAACAAAACAAAAAAACTGGGAGATCTTTTAATATGTAGAAGAGGTTTAACAAATACACACTTTGACACTTGTTTGAAATGCGTTGTGGCACCCATCAAGCTATTTCACAGTTCCGATTCATCCTAACTCCTTATCATAATACTAAAAGCAGCAAACGTTTAACGTCGAATTTCTCAGTTGTGCAGAAAGTGTAGTTGGAACAAACAGGAACCAAGGTCGCGATTTCAGGATTGTCTCCGAGAAGGGAGGGGGGGGGGGGAGGAGGCAGTAGTTGTAGAGGCTGGGGAACTGATATGTATGTCAGTGCTCGTGGATTAGATCAAAGCAGTGTAATTATTCTGTTTCCAGATTAGATCCAGTGTCCATAATATTATAAGAACATATAATTATGAATGTGTGTCTGTCAGGTTACAATGTAATCCATTTTCATTTCACCTTTATTGAGTGAAGGGAGTCTTCTTTGACTAGAAAACAAACGCGTGAGTCCAAGAGATCAATACCAGTACATGTGACTTCTGTATTGTCAAGACTACAGTTCAAAGGTAACGTTTGATGTTTAAGGTTTTACTGCTAGTTACACTTACAGTTCTTTTTCAGTGCTGTCAAGACTACAGTTCAAAGGAACATTTCGATTTTTAAGCTTTTTAGTGTTCGTTGCACTTACGGCTCTTTTTCAGGGTCGCCAAGATCACAGTTCCAAAGGTAACATTTTGTTTGAGGCTTTTACTGTTAGTTGCACTTACGGCTCTTTTTCAGTGTCCCCGAGATTACTGTTCAAAGGTTTTATGTTATATTGTTAATATTTTTGGAGGTTTTTTGTTTTACCTTGGCGTTTAAATATGACTTGTACTCGCACTTCTCTTTCAGTCTTGTCAAGGCTGCATTTCAGTGGTACATTTGACAGTCTTTGGGCTTTGAATGTCAGTTCACATTACGGTTCTACAGCTCTGCATCTGATCTGCATTATTTACTCCTCACGCTGGCTTTTACTATAGTTTAAAAGTGTTGAAAACTCCTGCGTGCCATAGACTTGAAACCAAGTTCAAATGTCTCTCTCCCCCCCCCCCCCAAAAAGAGAGAGAGAGAGAAAAAAGGTTGAATATTACCAAGCCTCGCTTAAGAAAAAAAAAAGTACAGAATGCTTTTATTTACATACGGCCATAAGATGGTCACCTATTTCTGTTCTCTTGACAGGCCTGGTTCCCAGAAATCTTTGGCCTTCAAAATTGTAATTTTTTTAGTAAAAAATCAAAGCTTTTGTCACTCTCGTTTTGCCAAAAGATTGCCTAGGCCTCGTTTTGCTGAGAGATTTGCTTGAGGTATAATTGCCATTTCTATCCTAAACGAAATGGAATCTAAAATCAATACCACATGATGCACCAACTGCACTAATATTCTATATATCTTTTTATGTTGAGATCAGCTTACATCCCCTAATATGATATATTCTAACGGTTGCAGGTGCCGTTTTTAGAATGTTGGGTGAAACAGAAACTGTCTTTATGAAAAGAAAATTGTTATAAGCCGGCTCGTAAGCGTTTGATTAGCTCATTAGTGTTAAAACAATCTAATAATTATATTATCACCATTATTTGCCTGTGTTGTGCCAGTATTTACAAATGTCTATACCTGTGTCTACGTGAACAGTTTAAAAATCTATCTCGTAAAGACGGACTTCAAGCAATAGCAACTTGGATCATACTAGCGTCAGAAATTGGTTCGCGTAGGTGGCTCTCTGAGGACATTTAGTGCTCTAAGGGGCTAGAAAATGATTCACTGGACTGGTAAAATCAAGTCATAGATTAGCCATTTCCTTTATTGTACTTTTCATGTTCTCTGTTGGTAAAGTTAAAGCTTTTAGTGTCTCTCAATGAGGACATCACTATCACATAGTATTCGATAAATCTATCTATCTATCTATCTATCTATCTATCTATCTATCTATCTATCTATCTATCTATCTATCTATCTATCTATTTATCTATCTATCTATCTATCTATGTATGTATGTATGTATCTATCTATCTATCTGTCTATCTATCTATCTATCTATCTATCTATCTATCTATCTATCTATCTATGTATATATCAATCAATCCATCTATCTATCTATCAATCTATCTATCTATCTATCTATCTATCTATCTATGTATCTATGTATCTATCTATCTATCTATCTATCTATCTATGTATCTATGTATCTATCTATTTATCTATCTATCTATTTATCTGTCTATCTATCTATCTATCTATTTATCTATCTATCTATCTATCTATCTATCTATTTATCTATCTATCTATCTATCTATCTATCTATCTATCTATCTATCTATCTATCTATCTATCTATCTAGCTATCTATCTATCTATCTATCTATCTGATATCTACGTATCTATCTATCTGTATCTATCTATCCATCTATGTATGTATGTATGTATGTATGTATGTATGTACATGGATGCTTGGCTCCGCTGGATGGCTTCACCATACACTGACGTATGCATCCCGAACCCGTGTCAGGCGTACATGGACGACGTGTCGATGACTGCAACCACAGAACATGACATGAAAGCAATGATCACAAAAAGTGAACAATTTATGAACTTTTCCGCAATGGAAGTTAAGCACAAGAAGTGCGCTGTCCTACATGGACAAAGAACTGGGAACAACTTGTCTAAAAACGATACTACATCAAAAGTGACATTTGAAATTCAGAACGATAAGATTCCCATGTTTGGGAGAGATAAAAAATATACTTACTTAGGTCATGACCTCAACTTAAGCGGAACCTCCCTAAAAGAGCAAATGAAAAAGGCAACTGATAATTTTGAAAATGTTGTAACTAAGATTGAAAACTCAGTCTTACCTTTGGCATACAAAATTGAAGCTGTTAATTCTATGGCTATTTCTAAACTAATCTTTTATTTCAATAACATATCAATCCCAGATACTGTTTTGCAACACCTAGAGGATTGTATTATCAATTTTGTAAGAAATGTACTAGGACTTAATCAATCATCGACCCGTTCTTTTGTCTTTGTCCCTTTGAAGACGGGTTTACTGGGAATATTGAAACCATCCACAATGTATTATGTTAAAAGAGTCACCTTTTTTACTAGCTATGCTCAATTGTGACGACGAGCAGGTACGAAAGACAGCGCGCAACGCGCTTCATTTACACATGTCAAAGCGAAAAGTTAAAGAGGTACAAGATAGGACGCAACATCATTTTGGTGGCTTCGAGTTGACAGAGAAAAATATACTGAAAAAGGAAAGCAAAGTTAACTGGGGGGCTTCCGACTTTGTCGAAATGAATAAATTGTGTACAAAATTGAAATCTTCTTTAAATTTTGATGCAGAGAATGATCTTTTCACTTTGTCTATGTACGATAGCAACAATACTTTAATGTCCACCAGCAATGTACACACGCTATCAAAATATTTCAAACAACAAAGAATGAAAGAAGATATTGATTATTGGCGTAACTTGGAACAACAGGGTCAAATTTTTAACAGTGTCATGAAATGCATGCATTCATCATCCAGTGCTGTTCTGAAAAACTCAAGTGTGAATGACAATATCATAAAATTTACAGTGAAGGGGAGATTACAACTTCTTGAAACAAATGTTAACATGAATAAATATTATCCCGAGACATTCCCTCGATCATGTTCCCTTTGCAATCATCCATATGACACAAACTCACATATTCTCAATGGATGTCAACAATTTAAAGGAATGTACTGAGAAAGGCATGACAGAATTGTAAATTATTTGTATGAACACATCTCCAATAAATTAGCCAGTGATAAATGTGTAGTGACAACCAACAAATGTGTTCAGGTGGACGCAAACATCCCCAACAAGCCTGATATACTCATACTAGATGAAAAGAACAAAGATGCTTTTATTGTAGAAATTGCTGTCCCATTTGACAAATTCATCGATTTATGTTTTCGTGAAAAGTTTTTGAAATATCTATCATTGCATTATGATATAAATGACAAGGGCTACCACTGTAAAATCATTGTTATTATCGTGGGAGCATTGGGGACTGTTCATAACAAAGCCGCATCAGGGTTAAAAATGCTAGGTTTCAGCAATAGGCAGTCAACTAGCATGTGCAAGTTTATCAGCATTAGCGCAATTATAGGTTCGCAAAGAGTATGGAAGAGAAGGTATAATTTAATCTGATTGAAATAACGTACAAAATGTAATGTCTATTGTACGGAATATATTGTTGTGTTGTACAGCTGAAGATGGTTGAATATGTGATTGTGTAAATGGATGTATTCATTGCATGTAAAATCATATAGTCAATAAAGTTCTTGAAATATGTATGTATGTATCTATCTATCTATCTATCTATCTATCTATCTATCTATCTAATATCTACGTATCTATCTATCTGTATCAATCTATCCATCTGTCGCAAAGCAGAAAGGAAATGGTTAAAGACAGGTCTTACAGTCCACAAGGACATTTTCAAACACCAGAAGAACAAATGGAAATGTGTTATTAAACTTGCAAAAAAAGACTTCTATGTCACTAAACTTCAAAATTCTACATCTTGTAAGGAACTTTTTAGTATTTGTGATGAACTCACAGGGAAAAGAAAGGAAACACCTCTACCCACAATTTACGAGAACAATTTGTTGCCCAATGTTTTTGCTGATTATTTTGATAAAAAAGTTACAACTATCCGAGAAAATCTTGACAGTTTTGATGCCATTGATCATTTTGATGAGTTTCAGGGAAATCCTATAGACACTTTTGGTGTTGTGTCGAGTGAATCTGTAAAATCTATCATCATGGCATCGCCATCAAAATGTTGTGACCTCGATCCTATTCCTACATTTTTGGTTAGATCTTGTATTGGTGAACTGGTTCCAACTATTACAAAAATAATAAACAACTCTATTTTAAGTGGGTCTGTCCCTGATTATTTTAAAACAGCCTGGGTAACACCACTTTTGAAAAAACGACTCTTGATCAAAACATGTTGAAAAATTATAGACCCGTCTCAAACCTTCCTTTTCTTTCAAAAATCCTTGAAAAGGTGATATTACAACAACTAATGTGTCATTTGAGAAATAATGACCTGTTGGAACCATTTCAATCTGCTTACAGAAGTAACCACAGTACTGAAACTGCACTATTAAGAATCATGAATGACATATTAGTAAAGGCAGATTCTGGAAATATTACTCTGCTAAATTTGTTGGATCTATCAGCAGCGTTCGACACCATCGATCACGAAATCCTGCTCAGAAGGCTAGAAACATCGTTTGGAATCAGAGGGGTCGCCCTTAAATGGGTCGAATCTTACCTGTCAAATCGCCACCAATTTGTTGTAACCAACAAAATAAGATCTTTTTCTTATGCGCTTCAGTATGGCGTACCACAAGGCTCAGTGCTTGGTCCTATTTTGTTTACTATCTATACTATTCCACTTGTACATGAAATAAAGAAATTTAATTTACAATATCATTTCTATGCTGATGATACCCAGCTCTACAGTTCTGCCTTGCCATGCGATGTTGACAGCCTTCTGCAGCAGGCTGGAAACTGTATAACAGAAATTAAAAGCTGGATGAACCAAAACAAACTGGCACTAAATGAGGATAAAACTGAGGTTATTTTATTAGGCCGTGAGCGGGTTCTGCAAGAAGTGGACAGAACTGAGATGATAATTGGCACTAATTCAATAGAAATTTCAAAAAAAGTAAAAAACCTAGGGGTTTACATTGATTCAAATCTTTCTATGTCATCTCAGGTTAGTCACCTCATTCGTATTCTATACATGGAAATCTGGAAAATTGGTAAAATCAGACATCTTATTTCAACTGAAACTGCGGCTGTTTTAGTAAATTCTTTTGTACTTTCAAAGCTTGACTATTGCAACTCCCTTTTGGCTGGAATTTCACAAAAAAATATTAGAAGACTCCAAATTGCTCAAAACAATGCAGCGAGACTTGTTTTGAAGAAAAAGAAAAGAGATTCAGCACTGCCACTTCTGCAGAGTTTGCACTGGCTGCCAGACGAGAAAAGAATAATGTACAAATTGTCATCCATTTGTCACAAATGTGTCAATAATACTGCTCCATCGTACCTAGTTGATTTAACTGATTACTATGTTCCATCTCGTCAACTAAGATCATCACCTGACACTACAAAATTGAAAGTACCTAAAATGAATCTGTCCACTGTAGGGGAAAAGTCCTTTTCATTTCTTGGCCCTACCATCTGGAACACTCTTCCAAAGACAACCAGGGAAATTAATGACATTGGTTCTTTCAAACGCCATCTGAAGACCCATTTCTTTCAGACAAACTAGGCTAGGTGTTTTTCGGCAGCAACAATAGTAAATATTTTTGAATTTCTTTTGTGTATGCGTGTGTGTGTGTGTGTGTAAGAGTTTGTTAAAGCGCCCAGAGCTTGTCATCGACGGGGTTGGGCGCTATATAAATGCAATATATTATTATTATTATTATTATCTATCTACCTATCTATCTATCTATCATATCTATCTATCTATCTATCTATCTATCTATCTATCCATCTATCTATGTATCTATCTATCTATCTATCTATCTATCTATCTATCTATCTATCTATCTATGTATCTATCTATCTATCTATCTATGTATCTATCTATGTATCTATGTATTTATCTATCTATCTATCTATCTATCTATCTATCTATCTATCTATCTATCTATCTATGTATCTATCTATCTATCTATCTATCTATCTATCTATCTATCTATCTATCTATCTAATATCTACGTATCTATCTATCTGTATCAATCTATCCATCTATCTACCTATCTATCTATCTATCTATCTATCTATCTATCTATCAATCTATCTATCTATCTATCTATCTATCTATCTATCTATCTATCTATCTATCTGTCTATCTATCTATCTATCTATCTATCTATCTATCTATATATCTATCTATCTATCTATCTGTCTATCTATCTATCTATCTGTCTATCTATCTATCTATCTATCTATCTATCTATCTATCTATCTATCTATCTATCTATCTATCTATCTATCTATCTATCTATCTATCTGTCTGTCTGTCTGTCTGTCTGTCTGTCTGTCTGTCTGTCTGTCTGTCTGTCTGTCTGTCTATCTATCTATCTATCTATCTATCTATCTATCTATCTCTTTTCCTCCTCTCTCTCCTCCTCATCTCGCCCCTCCTTCTCCTCTTTCTCTCTCTCGCTCCTCCTCCTCTTCTTTCTCTTTCTCTCTCTCTCTCTCTTCATTTGTCTCTCTCTCTTTCTCTGGTTCTCTCTCTCTCTCTCCTTCTCTGTTTTCTTCCGTCCTCTGTTAGTAGTGTCTTCCTCTGCAGTGTCCCGGCTCGTCCCCAGCCCAGCCCACCCCCCCCCCACCCCTCCCGAGATTAAGGCTGTGACATGTTGAGACAATCTTGTTTTACAACAAATCTAATAGTATCCGGGCACGGAGGAGACCTCTGACTATCATCCTACGTTCAGAGAGATCTGGAGCCGAGAATGATTGGGCTGGAGCAAAGAGAACTTGACTGTTTGACACTTTCCACTTGAGAGCAGATGGCGCTGGTTCAGTTACTCACCTGACTGGTTTCATCCTGCCGGGACTTTCTTTCTGTGGGGGAGTGGATTGTACGTTCGTATTTGTGTGTGTGTGTGTGTGTTAGTGAGAGAGAGAGGGCGAGAGGGATAGAGAGACAGATGACTGTTAATGGTGGCTTTTATGGTTATAGTTACTGGCCAATGTTTTTGAGCTTAAAAGTGTTGTCCATTGTTCGTAATGCTATTTTTGTTGTTGTTGTTGTTTGACAGAGGCCGCGGTTGCTGTAGTCGTAGCTCAGGAAATTGGCACATTTGTGCTCTTTACTTCGTTTTTTTTTTTTTTTGAATTATCGATCAATGGGCGGAGCTTATGGGCAGAAAAAGGGAGAGGGGGGGGCGTATGTGCATGTAAAAAAATGTTCAACGTTTTGGGTTGTTGTTGTTTTGTTGTTATTGTTGTTGTCGCTGTTGCTGTTGCTGTTGTTGTCATCGTGGTTGTTGTAGTTGTTGTTGTTATTGTTGTCGTTGCTGCTGTTGTTGTTGTTGTCGTGTTGTTTTTGTTTTTGTTACTGTCGTTGTTGTTGCTGTCGTTGTTGCTGTTGTGGCGATTGTGGTGGTGATGGTGGTAATTGTGGTGGTGGTGGTGGTGATGGTTTTGCTTTAACCTGTTGATTGAAAAGAAAAGTGTTGCTCATGAATGTAAGCTTCCTGCACCGGTAACTTTTATCCGTAACGTAAGATGTCAGATTCATATTTGTTGTTGTCATTCTTCAATTTCAATGATGATTCTCAATGCAAGCCTTTTCTCTGCACCTTTTTCCCAATTTACCACTTGATATGAACACCCACACACACCTAGTTTTTATAAAAGACATCTTCTCCCTCGTTCACGCAGTGGAAAACGTGACGAACTCACTCCCACTATGAACAGCAAACTCTCCAAAAAGGGAAATAATTAAAATTGCGGAGATTAGCCTTACACTCGCAGTTATTAAAAGCATATCTGGCCATCACCCACTGCTGCGGCAATGTCATACCACGAGCGTGTGCCGTAAACACTTCCTTTGATTTTTTTAAAATTTAATTTACATGGAATAGAAGTGCTGATTGTCCTCGGTCTCTCTCTCTCTCTCTCTCTCTCTCTCTCTCTCTCCTTCTCTCCCCCTCTCTCTCTCTCTCCTTCTCTCCATCTCTCTCTCTCTGTGACTTTCTCTCTCTCTCTCTCCTTCTCTCCCTCTCTCTCTCTCTGTTTGTCTCTCTTTCTCTCTCTCTCTCTCTCCTTCTCTCCATCTCTCTCTCTCTCTGTTTGTCTCTCTCTCTCTCTCTCTGTCTCTATCTCCCTGTTTCTCTCTCCCTCTCTGTTTCTCCCTCTCCCCTCTCTCTCTCTCTCTCTGTTTGTCTCTCTCTGTCTCTCTGTTTGTCTCTCTCTCACTCTCTCTCTCTCTGTTTCTCTCTTTCTTCCTCTGTTTCTTTCTCCCTCTCTGATTTTTTTCTCTCTCCCTCTGTTTGTCTCCCTCTCTCTGTCTCTCTCTCTCTTTGTTTCTCTCTCTCCATGCTTCTCTTTCTCTCCCTCTCCGTTTGTCTCTCTCTCTCCCTCCCCCTCTCTCTCTCTCTCTCTCTCTCCCTCCCCTCTCTCTCTCTCTCTCTCTCTCACTTTCTCTCTCTCTCTCTCTCTCTCTCTCTTTCTCTCTTTCTCTCTCTCTCTCTCTCTCTTTCTCTCTCTCTCTCTCTCTCTCTCTCTCTCTCCCAAAGCTTTGCACTGTTTGTTTCATATCTTTCAAAGCCCCAGCCCTCAGAGAATTTTCCAGAAATAAACTCCGGCTGTTCAAATGGTAGGGCGACAGTTTTCATTCACGCTCAGATGTCAAACTTTGAAAACTGAAACGAAATGCATAATTTACCTAGAAATCACAGTTAACACGAAACGCGCATCGCGAGTAGATCAACACGGAACACCAGAGAGAGCGTATCAGCAACATCAAAGCGAATATTTCAATATCGTCAAAACTGTAATGGAATTATGATGCGATAGTGCAAACTTAAAGTTTGAGGATTAGTCTGCTTTGATATCAAGATCACACCGCTTTTACCGGCTTTAACCGGCAGCTTATTTGTCTAGAACCAGAAAGATTAGACGCCCTCTCAGCCCGGGCGCGGCTTGTTTGACAATTAGCTGACGCTAACCAGCCGGTATTTCCAACATTTTATCCCATATATCGAATTAATTCAGGGAAATAACAGTTCCTGTATACATTTGTCCTGTTCATAACTAGACTCGAAAATCTATAACGCTGGAAGAGCACCAGTGACCTCAGGGCTGAGCGTGTTTGTGTAGGAAACTCTTCATTGTATTCCTTTAATGAATAAAATCGTGTACACGGATTGCAGGGCTGGCCAAACTTGCTTATTACAAGAGCCACATACAGTAAACTTCAAATGTTCGAGAGCCACAAGATGCGAACAAAATTTACACACCTTTTTATTGTTACATACACATTTTGTTGCAAAATTTTATATAGGTAGAATGCGCATGACGTCACAGAGTTTTTGTTTTGTACTTCCGCCAAACAAGATGGCCGGTGGATCAGCTGATGAGTGTAACTTCGAGATGTGTCTAAACAGTTAAAATGCCTGCTGGTTGCATTGCAGTTGACTGTTGTGACAGGGGTGGAGAGGATGTATCCAAACTGGTCCGATTCCCTACCATCCATGTAAACATAAGAAAGAAAGTGAAAGAATTGACCGAACGTCTCTCATGTGCGTATACACACGTGTCATTGTTTACAGTAGTGAACTCGCCGCCGATTGGTTCGCGGCGCCTTAAGTGGGTCCGGACAGACAAGATGGTGGATATGCGCATTCTACCTATAAACAGTAAGAAATACAAGCATGCTCCATTAAAGTAAAAAACAAGATTTGGGGGAAAACCCAGCTAGTTGAATGTAGGTACTAGTACGAAACTAGTACAAAATACAATGTTTGTCTCACTTAAGAGCAAGGTTAAGGTCACAGAATTGGGGAATTTTGGGTAAAGTTGGTGAAGCCTGTTATTACTCATGTATGCAATTTTTTAAACTGTTAATTTGTATTTGTTTCGGGTAATCACAAAGTCATGTATAAAATATATACTAAATGTTTTCAATATCTTGACTGGTCATTGTTTTACTATACTGAATGTATTAAGTACAGTAATGAACTACAGGAACATACTAGTTCATGCTCAGTAAATAATTATAAAGCTAAATTTTTTTTTCTTATTTACCTTTTACATTAAATATGATGACAAGAGAGCTCAGCCAACATATTTCCAGGAGCCGCATATCGAAGGTCAAAGAGCCGCATATGGTTTGGCCACCCCTGACATGATTGTGAAGTAGTTACAATCGTGCTTCAACTCACATTTTGTCTCTTTGTCTTCGTCTACACAAACTGCATTACAATTATGTGTAAACAGCGATGGATTTCACGCTGTTGTCACCAGATTGTGCAGTTGTTTTAGGGCAGTCTCACTCTCAATCCGTTGACCTCGGCACGATCCTCGAGGATGGGGTAGTAATTAAAAGTGGTGCCATGCTGAACTCCAAATGTTCTCGTGTTACAGTACTAGCGGCTGAAAAATCAGGAGTTCAGCGAGATTTATTGTTTGGTGGTGTTTGTTTAGTATCTATCTATCTATCTATCTATCTATCTATCTATCTATCTATCTATCTATCTATCTATCTATCTATCTATCTATCTATCTATCTGTCTGTCTGTTTGTCTATCTATCTATCTGTCTGTCTATCTATCTATCTATCTATCTATCTATCTATCTATCTATCTATCTGTCTGTCTGTCTGTCTGTCTGTCTGTTTATCTATCTATCCATCATCAAGATGGCGGCTGAACTAGCTGCGCTTTTGTGTAGTGCTGTTCTTCCTGCTGTTTTGGAGCCGTGATCCGTCGTAACTGCCGCCGATAACGTAGCCATGGTGAACAAAACTGTGGGCCTAGTCCCTAGGCTCAGAGTGTGTTATAAAAGTGCCATGAGAAGTGGTAGGATAAAACTTATTTCACCTGGAACTCAAGATTTCGACCGGAACTACCAAAATGTCGACCATAACACACTGTTGAATCCGGTGAGTTGGAATCGCTTTAACAACGCCCAGCTTTGGGACGAATTCATTATATATGAAAAGGTTGTTCGTATTGCTATCAGCACGAAGCCTACCATCTTTAAACCCCGCTATGCTCATCCAGATCCTAGCATGTGGTGGAAAATACTGTTTATTCTATCAAGTGTGTTCTACAACAAGGTCAAGGACAGTATCACTTATTACAATCGTAACAAAGAAGTACCAAAGGACACACTCATCAACCCATCAATGTTTGGATCAGAGGCAACATCCTTTACCACCAGAGCAACACGTCCTGACATCACAGTTATAGACAATACTAATAAGAAAGTCCAGATCGTTGAAGTAGCAGTACCATACGACTGTTACATTGATAGATGTTATCAAGGCAAATTTGACAAATATTTCCCATTAGCCATTGAAATCAGTGCTATGGGATACCAATGTGATATAATAGTTTTAATAATTGGAAGTTTGGGAAATGTTCACAGAAGATTTATTACTGGGCTGAAGAAACTAAACCTTAACAATTCAGAAAGTAAGTTCATATCTAAGTACTGTAGTATCAGTTCAGTTATTGGATCATTCAAAATCTGGAATAAAAGATGCAAGTCGTATACTAGGAATTATTAAGTCTATTTAAAAACATGTTCCAGTTTTGTCCATCCCTTCCATAGAAGAGATAAAGTAAAGCCACCCACCATGGCACAATTTCCACTTAGATGTACTGTTTCGATATTATATCTGTACAATCTGTATTGTATTCACATGGAAATAAAGAATTTTTATCTATCTATCTATCTATCTATCTATCTATCTATCTATCTATCTGTCTGTCTGTCTATCTATCTATCTATCTATCTATCTGTCTGTCTGTCTGTCTGTCTGTCTATCTATCTATCTATCTATCTATCTGGCTAGCTATCTATCTATATGTCTGTCTGTATGTCTATCTATCTGTCTGTCCATCTGTCTATCTATCGATCTATCTATCTATCTATCTATCTATCTGTCTATCTTTCGATCTGTCTATCTATCTATCTATCTATCTATCTATCTATCTATCTATCTATCTATCTATCTATCTATCTATCTACCTATCTATCCAGTTGTCTATGTATGTATCTATCTATCTATCTAGCAATATATCTAAGCGTCTGTCTGTCTATCTGTTTGTCTGACTATTCATCTATCTGCACGGAGCTGTTATCAGCTTAATGTCATTGATCTCTCCGCGCCCCCCTGCCCTCCCCCAACCCCCGACAGAAACTTTAAGCTGGAAATGTTTCTCTTCCTTCTTTGTTTTGTTTGGCCGTTTACGCTCACGCGGGGGTCGGCGCGTGTGTTTGTGAGCTCCTACAACAATGACATATCTAGACAAAGGACAGAGGAGTGTAAGACAAACCGCTGCTTTCTGGCTGACATTGTTTACGTCTTCTTAAGACAGCAACATGAAGAACATCTTCTCCCACCTGGTTCAGCCTACGTTGTAATTCATCGGAACAGTTTCCCCTTTTACAGTGTGACTGCTGTAGGCTCATTGTGAAAAATATTCTCCACAAAGTGTTTAGGTCTTTATTTTAGGAGATTCGCTGCTCTTGACATTTACACCTCACTATTCTTGTCCTTAGTTTCTATGTGTGTTCTTGTTTTGTTTTTTGTGGCAGGGATTAGTTTGTTAGAATTTTGCCCTGGCAGCGGCCTTGTTCGGCCTGCTGTTCTCTACGTTCAACTGCCGAGGTATCTTTAACGTGCACAAGGGCCCTCCGAGTTTTTGGTCCTTACCCGAGAAGTCTAAGTGCTCTGTCTTACCTACCATATATCAAGATCAGGGATAGGGATGTTTCCGCCCAAATAATTCTAATATGCATGTACCGAGCGGTGATCGAACCCGATACCTTCGGCATGAGAGGCGAGCGCCTTGCCTCTAGACCAGCGGACACATCTGTCTCTGTCCCCCTGCCCGAACTGTGTCTTCATAAGGGCCTTAGTGCACTGAGTCAAATCTGTCTCGCCACGGTTTTGTCTCGGGCTTGTTCTTCCTCTGATTTAACTAGCGAGACAGACAGATTTGTTTTGGGTCTTACTAATGCGCCAGTTCCCGTTTACTTCCGTAGCCCACGTGCACATTAAAACCTAGGTAAAACAGATTTGACCAAGTGCCCTGGGGAGTAACCAATTTCTGCTTCCTGAAGTGGACAGACTTACCTGACGCCAGAGATTCAAACATTATGTGAGGCGCTCTATGGAAATGGTCCACATGTCGCACTCAGCACTTTCGAGATAGACCAAAAATTAGTGGATAGGAACTGCACGTATCAGTTTTCGGCATAAACACATTCCTTAATCATTACTTTGTGCCCAAGCAAAAGGATTTTAATGGATTCCGCCCAAAAATGTGTAGGGGTTTGTTTCTTTCCTGATCCAGTCTATTCGTCTTATCACAAAAAATTGGGCAACAATGCACATGCCAAGAGGATTATTTTACAGATTTTTTTATGCAGTTAAAAGGAAGGGAAAGCCCCTACTGTTATACCATTTTAAGGTTATTTCCAGTGCTGCAATACTGAACTACGTGCGCATGAATAATTATGGTCAGTCACATTCCAGTAAATTAAATTTACGTGTACATCAATATCTTTTCCTCAGAAGTGACTTTTTCTACCTTGCCACTTTAAAATCGCCATAACTTGGTCAATTGTCAACACCTTTCCATAAAATAAAGTGCATTCTTCTCATAACAGTTTGCACTTTCACAGTATAACCTTAACTCAATTGTGGAAAGAACTGGCAGTATGGACCATTTCCCTGAAGAGGCTCACAATATGATAACAAATAATTTAAACTTAGGGAGTGTTACTAAAACAAAGACACTAAATCGCGGGTATAGAGCAAAATTGTTGTATCTGCAGTGATATGAATTGGGGTTCATAATGGCAATACTGTAATAATGACAAACTGCTTCTTGCAATTTTTTCGTTATTCCGCTATCTTTAACTAGTTCCAAGTTACAGAGAAGCAGTATTGTTGTATCTCCCTTAAAAATGCGATCTTTGAGACCAATATTGTGGTATTTCCGAGTAAGCTCCCATTATTCATATCACTGGAGATACAGCAATTTTGCGCTATACCCGCGAAATACAATAAGATGAGACAACTAGCGCTTTTAGTAGGCACAGATTTCGCACCGGTCTTAGCTTAGGCAAGATTGTCGCTGTACACCTTGATTGACGTCACTTATTTAACTTTTAACTTCAACCGCTGTGGGAATGCTCGAGTTGTTTTTGTTGTTTTTTTCAGTCGCAGTAGCACTGTAACAAATCCGCATCATTAATTAATCATTATATCAAACATTCTTTTCATGCTACGTGCCAAAAGGCCCCATCCTCGATCAACACGCAAAACTGTGTGCAGGATTATTTCAGAGGCGTGGAGACGGGGATATCTCCTGGTAATGTATCTAGTGTCTTTGCTAATACCAAAAGTAGGTTTGAGTAGCTTTAGATATCTGTTTCATCCGAAACGACATTCAGGGCCGTCCCCCCGCCCCCTTTTCTCGTGTCACCAGGTGCTCCATGCTGCAAATGTAGCACCGAAAAAAACACATAGATTCATTTAGCGTGTACATTTTGAAGGTCGACTTTTCTACCTTCACAAACACACCTTTTATGTATGTAAGATATATCTATGCTACTGGTTCGGCGCTGTTTGGATGTCAAATGAGACAAACATTCTTAACGCACTTTGAAACGGCTGTCAGAAAAGCTATTAGTAAAATTATGTTCCTCCGAAAATCTTGACAAGTTCGATTAAATAACATTATTGGGTTGTTTGCATGCACTGCAAATCTAATTGAAACTGAATGAATGCAAAGGCGGGGGTGTTCTTTCTTGATGTTGTTCTTTCTTGATGTTGTTCTTTCTTGATGTTGTTCTTTCTTGATGTTGTTCTTTCTTGATGTTGTTCTTTCTTGATGTTGTTCTTTCTTGATGTTGTTCTTTCTTGATGTTGTTCTTTCTTGATGTTGTTCTTTCTTGATGTTGTTCTTTCTTGATGTTGTTCTTTCTTGATGTTGTTCTTTCTTGATGTTGTTCTTTCTTGATGTTGTTCTTTCTTGATGTTGTTCTTTCTTGATGTTGTTGTTGTTGTTCTTTCTTGATGTTGTTGTTGTTGTTCTTTCTTGATGTTGTTGTTGTTGTTGTTGCTGTTGTTGTTGTTGCTGTTGTTGCTGTTGTTGCTGTTGCTGTTGTTGTTGTTGTTGTTGTTGCTGTTGTTGTTGTTGGAAATATCAGGGAATGCAATCTCAAGTGAAAGTAAACAATGGCAAAACGATCATGAAAACTCTGGGGAATTGGGGAGGGAGGGGGGTAGTGGCGTGCAGCGTGGGAGAGGGTGGGGAAGGGAGCCGAAATCGTACATAACAGGGAATTCCCCGCCTGGTTCAGCTGGAAACAAAATGCACTTTTCTCTGAAACTGCAGCTTTGATGTATCATTTCTGTAACAATTCAGACAGTTTGAAGCAAGCAAAGATAATTTCTCCTTGATTAATAATTCTGTTGCTGACGTTTTATTGTTTTTTGTTGTTGTTTTTTTTGTCATGTCTTAACTTGTTTTTCTTTTATGATATCCGTGACAACACGTTGTGTTTTAGTAGAGGGGGTAATATTAAAAAGATAACGAAGCAGTTTACCAGAACTTTGTTTTCAATTATCTGATTTTTTTTAAATGATGCTTCAAAAAAAGATAATTATTTTAAATTTTTACAACTGAGATCATTATAAAAACAAGCCAGTGAACGCGCGAATTGACAAATGGTTGAATGATTGAATGGGAAAATGAATGAATGAATGAATGAGTTCGTTTTCAAGAATTGCTGATTAGCTCACGGTTTTGTGCGAAATAACCCACCTGAATCCTTTCAAGACCGGTCCACAGATCCGCGGGCGGGGTTGGGGCTTAAACGGCATGCATGTATTTATCCTTGCTGATAGGATGTAAAAATGGTTGATGTTGTTATTGAAACCATTCAGAAAAAAACAAGCGAAGACATGAAAGAAAAAAGTCAGCAACATATTAATTTATGAAAAAGATGGTCATTTCAGCAATCACCTAAATTTCGTTTGAATCGAATTTTTGCTTGCTTCAAGCTGTCTGAAACGTGTGGGCTGTGGGCCGGGGGAAGGGGCAAATTTAGCTACACTGACAAGCTACACTGACAAGCTGCATTGACAAGCTACACTGACAAGCTACACTGACAAGCTACACTGACAAGTTACACTGACAAGCTACACTGACAAGCTACACTGACAAGCTACACTGACAAGCTACACTGACAAGCTACATGACAAGCTACACTGACAAGCTACACTGACAAGCTACATGACAAGCTACACTGACAAGCTACACTGACAAGCTACATGACAAGCTACATGACAAGCTACACTGACAAGCTACACTGACAAGCTACACTGACAAGCTACATGGCAAGCTACACTGACAAGCTACACTGACAAGCTACACTGACAAGCTACATGACAAGCTACACTGACAAGCTACATGACAAGCTACACTGACAAGCTACACTGACAAGCTACATGACAAGCTACATTGACAAGCTACATGACAAGCTACACTGACAAGCTACATGACAAGCTACACTGACAAGCTACATGACAAGCTACACTGACAAACTGCATTGACAAGCTACACTGACAAGCTACATGACAAGCTACATGACAAGCTACATTGACAAGCTACACTGACAAGCTACATGACAAGCTACATGACAAGCTACACTGACAAGCTACATGACAAGCTACATGACAAGCTACATGACAAGCTGCATTGACAAGCTACACTGACAAGCTACATGACAAGCTACACTGACAAGCTGCACTGACAAGCTACATGACAAGCTACATGACAAGCTACACTGACAAGCTGCATTGACAAGCTACACTGACAAGCTACATGACAAGCTACACTGACAAGCTACATAACAAGCTACACTGACAAGCTACATGACAAGCTACACTGACAAGCTACATGACAAGCTACACTGACAAGCTACATGACAAGCTACATTGACAAGCTACATGACAAGCTGCACTGACAGGCTACATGACAAGCTACACTGACAAGCTACACTGACAAGCTACATGACAAGCTACACTGACAAGCTACATGACAAGCTACACTGACAAGCTGCACTGACCTCTTAGTCTTACTTTTGTGTTTTAAGCTGTGTTTTCAAATGTACGGAAACAGAAAAGTTAACGAAAACGTCAAAAATCCACCAAGTAGTGAAAAGAAAGAGTGTTTCTGTGTGTACGGAAACGGCGTTTCAATACATATATGGAAACCCTCCTTCTATTTCACTACTTGGTGGTTTTTGACGTTTCCGTTTCCGTGCACATTGAAACCCAGCTTTTTTACGCGGATTAACATAAACAGAGTTAGTTGAAGTTGTAGTTCTTGCTGCTTTTGTTTTATTATCGCCACTGACCAGGCAGTCGGTGGGTGTTTCTGGTAGAGCCTTCTTCTGTTCTATCATCCTTTTATAGACTGTTGTTATGAGCACGTACCAAGCGTTTTGTGCCTAAATCTGATCGAATAACTAACCCTGCCTCCTTGCCCTTTCAACCAAAAACAGGAGGAAAACAAAAAGAAAATGTGAAAAAAAAATTATTTAATAATTAATTAAGGCCATCGTTAGGAGCATTTCGGGGGGAGCTCTCTAGCTCTGGAGTCACAAAAGGCTTTAAATCCCTACCCCTGGCGAAAAAACTTGGGGAACGTGCATATTTGTAACAACTTTCTTTTTTATATTCTGTCAATCTTCTATCTTTTTTCCTGGCACAATGCCACTGTTACTGTGTCGACGTGCTGTCTCCAAACTTGAAACTCAACTCAGATTCACTTCGTAGGGCGAGAAGTGTGTTGGGGGTTCAGCAAATTCACCGAGGATTTAACGAAATCCGATGTAGGGAATGATGAATCAGTTCCTTCGGTATATGCAGAGTTTGAGAGATGGTCCGGATATGTGAACTTTACGATGTGCATGCCATCGTATTGGAGCAGGTGGTAGATGGCCGCTTCTGCTAGAGGGTCTACATCTGTCCTATCGGTCCTATATGTTCTGTCTGTCTGTCCTCTGGCTTTACTTGCACAATGTGACCGCCATCGTGTCAACGTACTTTCTCCAAAGATTTATTGTTACATGTATGTACGTACCCCGAGAATTTTTGCGCCAGAGGTTTGTATTTTAAAGCCTTTTGTGGCTCCAGAGCTATCCTAACAACAGCCTTAATTAAATTATTCTTTCAGAGTTTCTTTTTGTTTTCCTCCTGTTTTTTTTTTTGGTTGAAAGGGTGAGGGGCAGGGATAAGAATTCGTTAAGCTTTTAGGGTTGAGGATGAGGACCTGGTTAGAGATTGTACGTATACGTAAAACGCTTGTTGCACGTACTTACAAGTCTTCTCCAAACTCTTAACTCATACCAATCGTGTTTGCTGGTCGACTATGGCAGTTTCACAGAAGGTGTGAAGTACGAGGCTCTGTTACAGAGAATGGTGTGAAGCCCGCTGCTCTGTTACAGAGAATGGTGTGAAGCCCGCTGCTCTGTTACAGAGAATGGTGTGAAGCATGGGGCCCTATTACAGAGAAGGTTGTGAAGCACGAGGCTCTGTTACAGAGAATGGTGTGAAGCACGAGGCTCTGTTACAGAGAATGGTGTGAAGCACGAGGCTCTGTTACAGAGAATGGTGTGAAGCACGAGGCTCTGTTACAGAGGACACGAACTTTGTGTTTTGCAGGGCTACTGGAGTTTATTTATCCATCACGGCGTCAGTAAATGCATTGTGTGTCTCTCTACCCAATCAAACTCAAGCCGATTTAACACCACGCTTGAATTCCCGTCTAGTTTTGTCTCTGTCGTGAAGAAATACTGAAAAATGAAACCTTCATTAAAATTTCACAGGTTTTTCTAAATCTACTTCGTCTCCGTTTTGTTTCAAGTGTCAGGGAGATTTAAATTTTGGTCACCCGATGCTGCTTGGACAATGGACAGATCTGGTGAACGAGGCAGTTGAAACGCGCGGGTTTCAGATACCTCGTCAACTAAAAACTTCAATGACATCAGAACAATGGGGCGTTTATTGGAAAGGTTAGAGTGATGAGTAAGGAACATGAAGTCGAAGAAAGATTGGGGATGACTGGGAAAGTTGGAACCACGGTATGAAGTGATTGATTAATTTACCGGGTATAATGAGTCAGTGCACTGTGTTTTAGATCTTTGTTTTAGGATCTTTCGCTGTTCTTGGCATTTGCACCTCGCTTTTCTTCTTTTTATTTTTCTTATCCTGTTTTCTGTGTGTTTTTATGGTAGGATTACATATTGTTGTTGTTGTTGTTGTTGTTGTTGTTAGAATTTTTCCTGAGCAGTGGCCTTGTTCGGCCTGCTTTTCTTGACTTTCAACTGTCAAGGTATCTTTTACGTGCGCAACGTGAAGGTATGCCCTCCAAGTTTTTTCCTCTTTATCCGAGAAAACTAGGTGCTCGATCCTATCTACCATAGGATCAGGGACAGGAATTTTTCCCCTTAAAAAAATTCCAGCGTGCCTGCAATGAGTGGGGACCGAACCTGGTAGCTTCAGCATGAGAGGCGAGTACCTTGCCTCTAGACCATCTCGTCCCTCGAAACAATGCACTGTGTGCCCTTCAAGCTGTTAGTAGTGCGGGCCGGTGCAGCCAAAGTAAGCCGTGCATTCACACCCTGAAACATCGTGCGGAGGACAAAGACAAGACTGCTATTCAGAAACCGTTTCCATAGCGAGACAAAACAAAAAATAGGTCAAATTACCCGGACAAAACAGTGTTACACAATGGTTGTCGGAATTCGTGCCCCTAGAGTCCAAACACTGAAAGCAGCTGACTCGTGTCGGGTAGAGTCAAAATGTGTATTTATGCGAACCAGTTGCTCATGGCCGGGTGGATCGAGAATACGAACATGAGAGAAGGAAGTAAGGTGGTAGTGGATGTTTCGTGGAGGGGGGGGGGGGGCAGACACTAAACATTGGCTTCAGTTATCTTTAGGCCTACAAATACATGAAATCAACTGTGTAGAGATGCCACAAATGCTACTTGGAAGTCATTTAAGCCAGTTTTTAATTTTGACTTTGAGATTGGCCCCTTTTGACCTGGGATCACGTATATTCGAAGGGGGGGGGGGTTAGGGGTTGTCCCTAGCGTAGGAAAAAGCGTACACGGCGGACAACGTTTCTGAGAGGGTACATAATGCTTTTCAGTAATGATAATGAATTAAACATTCTTGATCTTTTTTTTTTTTTTGTTAAATTATTGGATTATATTATAAAAATCAAATTTCCAACGTAACAGTCAAATTGTACATGCAAGACGTCACTTAAAGGTTTGAAATATTAAGAATTTATCATGGACGTTCACCGTTCTATTTGTCCTTGGCTGTATACGGGGGGGGGGGGGGGAGAGGGATTGAGATGGAGCGGATAAAAAGCGTACATGGGGGAAGGAAAAGGGAAGGGGGGAGGTTAAAAAATCAAAGCGGACAGGTGGACCCCGGGGTGTACCTAGCGAAATATAGGCGTTTTAGGATAGGTGGACCCCGGACCAATGAAAAGCTGTCTTTCATCGCTAAGTTAGGCCAGGGTAAGAAAACAAACATTCGAATGGCGGCATGGATGTCGATAGATCTAGATCTATCTAGATCTACATGTTTTGTTGGACCTGGGGAGCGTGAGGGTCTAGTCAGTTTGTATCAATGGGCGGTAGTCAGATTGAGTACTCAGGCGAAAAGGGGCTGGGGTAGCCATTGGCGATCGATGTACACACAAGTAGGCCTACATTGGCTGACATAATATCTCCGTGGTGCAGCGGTTGAGTGAGTGGACTTGAATGCCAAGTTTCTGGTACCACCAGATAAGTACTCATCACTGGAATTTGTTGCTGAATTACAACAGAATTTTTCTTTTTGCAACATCACTCTTACGGAACACACCACTTTTAAGAACTACTATCCTAAAACATTTCACTACAATGAACCCAGCCCGGGGTCCACTTATCCTTAAACCTACTTATTTCGCTAGGTACACCCTGGGGTCCACCTATCCTCTACCTTAAAAAATTGGCAAAATCTAATGCACGTACTTTATGATTGGCCCCATGCGATCCCTAAACTCTCCTAGCCAGCATTCCTACGTCAAGCCGACGTAGATTTGTATAGGATTTCCTTAGATTGGCAGGATTACCGTATGGGCGGGTTCCCTAAATCATACCGACGCCGGCGCGATGTTCTAATCTGTGGATGTAAGTAGGATCGATGTCATTCCTATGTGCAAACTTGACGCCAATCCTACAAAACGGATTTGTAACAACATTCCTCCGATAATGCTGAAATCAGCATCTGTCAGCAGCAGTAACGACAAACGTTCACATGATCACAACAACAATGTTAAACAAAGAACAAGGACAAGAACATTATCTGAGTTGTTCCCCTTTCTTCTCTTGTGTATTCTTTTTTATTATGTTGTTGTTGCTTTTATTGCTGTTCATGTGGCTGTTGCCGTTGTTGTGGATGTCGGTGTTTTTTGTTGATGCAGCTGGTTATGCTGTTGTTGGAACTGTTGTAAAGTAGTGGTTGCTGCTGTTGTTGTTCATGTTGTAAACTGCCATAATGCCCAGTCAGTTTCCGTGGCTGTCAGAGAGACGACACCTGGGACGTCGTACATCACATTTAATTGCTGTCTCTCCCCCAAGTTGTGGTTGGCGAAGTTTGTGGTTAATTGGACGGTTTGACAAATGTCGCTGATGTGATGATGTCGTACACCAGCGTTATTCTTTCCTGTTTTTCTTGTTAATCCACCTCCCTCCCTCCGCCCCCCACCACACACACAGAATAGAGATACCACCAGAAGGGACACAAGGCAGGAATACGTCATCAATTTTGACTACACTGCGCCACATTGGATGAGATCAATTGTTCGTAACTAGGCACGCCGGCAACGATGTTTGATGTAACATCAGAGAGTATGTGTTTAGATAGAGATCGCCAACTTGCGAAAAGGTGACGGCGGTAACAAGAATTGAAAGAGCCCGACTACACCAAAGAGAGTGTGCGAATCTGTTTACTAGTTTGTTCATATTTTGGGTTGATTGAAACTATCTAGACCCGTGTGTAAGCTCGTAAGTTTGTAGAAATGTACAAACGGGTATTGTTTACTGCCGATCAAGTCAAGTGAAGTTGCATTTCATTGAAAATGGCTGTGCACATACTTCTTGTAGTCACGAAAAGTGGGCTTTTTTCGCTTCTGGTCGTTCCCTAGTTTGTGGTTCCCCCGCCTTCGACGTCGTTTTGTTCACTGAGAAAACATCGTAAATGGAGCAGTCGTTTTGGAAAAATCCAAGCCTTCGTAGTATACGAAAGTAACAATGAGTTTTTGGCATATTCAGCACTTCTGCATCCGTTTAATAAGGAATGGTCTTTCAGAATTTGTGTCTGGATGCCTGTTTCTGATAATGTGCTGACTGGAAAAGTTGCACACGTTCATCAATAGGAAGGCCGGTGACTCTTGAAAACTAAATGGTGTCCTTCATAGCTATGTCTTATTTCACCCAAAACTGTGATGTTGACCTCATGACATCCTTCCCCAGTGCACAGCGGCTGAGCATGCGCGCTCACAGAGAGTAGTTGTAATCCAAAACGAACAACCGAAACTCATAAGAGAACGAAACATAATGGCTTGTAACTTCCGACAAAAGACGAAAATAACATTTAAAATGTTGTAGGACCACAGGCTCTCTGGCGTCAAGTGAAACAAAACCAGTGTCCAACCGTGCGAGATACAGATCGTAAGATGGCTATCGAAAGGCTCTGAAACTGTCAAGTTGCGGTCTGTATTCCAAAAGTTACCCTGAACTTGTTTAATATATGGATTATAATATTTTTTCATCGAATAAATGATCATTTTCCCTCAGACTTGAAACTCACGTGGTCTTATCCACAGTATCCGCTCCTCTATTTTTACGGAAAAATGACGTATGAAAAAGTAAAACAGTCCTTGCCTCTATAGACTTGTCCACGGCATCCGTTTCGCTCCGCTCCTCACTGCTATAGAGACGTCAAAGAGTGTTTTTCATACGTCATTTTCCGTAAAAATGGCGGAGCGGATGCTGTGGACAACACCGCTATATCGGCACCCATTAGCTACTACCAAATCAATGTGATGTATTGGGAGATTAGATTATTCTGATTCACCCACACGAGGATCAAAGCGCCATTTACGTGTGATGTACGTCCTAAATAAACAGGTCAAATTACCTGCCTACTCATAATTGAGCTTGTCTTTGCTTGTGGCAGATCGCTTGTGAAATCTCATCACGATGACATTTTTTTTTTTTATGTATTTGAGTTGAAGTGGGCCAAGGGGGTGCAATAACAGTGTGCTTACTTTGCAAGCGGAGTAATCGATCCTCTTTGGAGAGACAAACATGACACCTACTCGCTAACTTGGGGATTTCTGAAGGTGTAGGAGCTAAGGTGTATGAAATTCTGTTGCCTCATTAAGCCTTGTAGTATGGCGTGATCCAGTTGTCTGCATGGTAAATCTACTCATGATAAACTGAGTGGGGTCTATTGTGGGCAGCGCCGGATTTACCATTAGGTTAGACATGCTGAAGCCTAGGGCCTCATAATCTAGTGGGTTCATTGTTGTTGTTGTTGTTGTTGCTGTTGTTGTTGTTGTTGTTGTCGTCGTCATTTGCTACTGTTGCTGCTGTAGCTGCGGTTCTTTTGTTATCCCTGATTAAGCCGTAAAGCTTGCCCAGATGAGATGAAGTAAGAAAACTTCCATGCTGGGTTTTTACAGACAAAATATACCAAACATGGCAAACCCGTCCACCTTTCTCCCTCCTTCTCCCGTTTGTTGTTTTTTTTTTTAACAAACCAACAAGGAGCATGCCATGCAGCTCACTCCTCCCCCAACTAACAAAGGAGCACGTCACCTCATCCCACCCACCCCCCCCCAACCCCCAACACCCCCCCACCCAACCCCACCCTGCCATACCAACACCATCACCACGATTAATTTACCACAACTACATCCCGCCAACCTAAATCACATTCGTTCTCTATTCATTTGATCCTTTGCAGCTCCGCATATAGTACTGACTCCTTCCGTCTTTCCATAAACACAGCGGCATGCCTTGACCAAGTTGTGCAAGAATAGCTTTATTGTCCTGTGCCATAAATCCAGGGCTCTTTGGCCCTTGGCTGCAGTCACAGAAAGAAAACCCAGTGCCAAAGAAGAACAAACAAATGGTGGTTTATGAGTTTTATGCTATCGTCAATTTTGACCAGAACAAAAAGCTCGTCAGGCTCAGAAAAGGAATACTCTAGAGCAGGGGTTCTCAACCTGGGAGATATCGCCCCGGCGAAAACAAGATAAAGGGCGACGAGAGGCGAAAACGATGAAAGGGGATGGGGGTGAAAACAGTCATGAGTGGGGGATGATTTGGGGTCAGATACAGGGGGGGGGGGGGGCAACCACTGAGTTGTTCAACTGCACGTGTAGATGAGTTTCATGAACAGCAAAAGGCCCGTTTCTTTTAGTGCATTTGATTTGTCTTCTGTTTTATAATGAATCATCAACACGCCTATTGTCATCAATGAGGCTTTCAAAAACTTAACTTTCAATAATTTGTGTGTAGCCTGTCTTCTTGATGAAAGGTATCCGTTAGGTCTGAGTAGGGGTGGGGGAGGAGTGGGGCGATGGAAGAAAATTTGGAGCCTAAGGGAGCGATTGCCTGGAAAGGGTTGAGAACCACCGCTGTAGAGTGTGTGATGGCATATTCAGAGCTGATCAATTCTCTTTTAAGTTACCTGGTGGATTTTTTGTGTGTGTGTGTGGGGGGGGGGGGAACTGGACTTTCATATATTTCAATCAAAATTATCAGGTTTCCGCTGAAACCAAAAAAGTTTGATTTCAGTGGACATTTTCGTCTGTGTTGGCCCACTTGGCGCTCAGTATGTTTCAAAGTAGAGTGAATGCCCTTTATCGTTTACCTTATGATCTCGTGTCTTTCTCTTTGAAGTCTTCTACATGAGAGGGGGTTTATTATTATTGTTGTTGTTTTCGGGGGGGGGGGATGAAGGGCCTACAATTTCTGTGACATCCTCAGAATCAAGCATGTCTTGCATTAAATCAAACAGCTGCCCTTAATTGTGTGAACGTGATGATGGAGTGACACTGTTTAGGACCTCAGTGGTCTTGCTGGTAATGCTGGGCAAGATCCAAATTCAGACATTTGCGTATCCAGTTAAACGGATCAGCCCAGTTATCCGGACACAAACAGATTGTCACGAGCAGAGTTAGGGTCTTGGGGATGTTACGACTGCACGAGAGGCAGCTAACTCACACTCGGACACAACCACACAAGAAAAGTACTAAATAACTAGAGCGTATATATGTCAGGCCGGTCAGGCCATAGTTTACATAAATATTAATAACAAAACAAAAGACAATAGAGGTATATATTCAAACCAAAAACTCTAATTAATAACTTAACCAATGATATTCATGTAACTATGGAGGTACTGCAATCAATAGTAAATAGGTATATTATACGAAACTGGATATCAATTTAAAGTGACAGTTGAGTCGCCACTGGCCAGTCGCCAGGCAAACTCTCCATAAATCATATGGGCTTAAATGTTAGGAGAGCCCAGTACGTTCAAAGCCTACAGAAGCACTCTTCGGCTTGTAGGTAATTTAAGCAGTTGCCAAAAGACTATATTTTATGCACAATCACTATTCAATTCATCAACAATGTGCTATATTATTCCAATCATACTATGGCAATAGATCTATCATACAGGACACTCGTGGTCGAGTGCCAGCTGGGGTTTCCTTAGTCTTCCTATGAGGCTGTAGTTCTCTCTCTATCTCCGATCTCTATTATACTTGAATAATTAAGATATATTACCATTGCTCACGCCTACTGAGAGGCGCGAACATCAAAATAGCGCAGCGTGGGCTTTCAAAGGTCAGCCCACTCAGACCTTTCTTTCTAGAGCTCAGTCAGTCCGTTAGCAAGGACTTCTTAGTCTTCAGACCACACAGTTCAGGTACTGGCCAACCGGAGATACTTCACGAAACGATGCTTCTCTCGTCTGTATTCACCAAATCTGAACGTTACACGATGTTATATACTATCTAACTACCCAGCGTGCTAGTCCGCTGGCCCAATTAGTTCAGCTATCTCATAGGTCGAAACCTCCCACCATTTTAACTGTAGTAATACGTCTGCACTATTCTACCAGCCAGTTAACGTGCAAAAACTTGTCTAGTCATACTTAACAATGTCAACTGTCCCCACCTTGTTTCACCCCTACTCCATTACTTATTAATCACGAACATTAAAACCGACAAGCGTGACTCCAGCAGTTTAACTTTACATTTATTTACTCACCAACTATAATTTGGCGAGGACCGTTCAAGGCCACCAGCCAATTTCTCATGGCCCTGGTAAACAACAACAACTCACTCTCTGCGTGAGTTTTAACAATATCCGAATCATGACATATCCCCCACCCCAGTTAAAATTTGCAATTTTAACGATATAAATGATTATCGTAAGGGGAAGGCATGAGTCGAGAAATTGCTCGAAAGGTTAACTTAACTAAGAATACTAGGTAATACTAAGACTAGTACTAAAGTTGAAAAAAACCTACAGGACGGGTATCATTGATGGACAAAATTTCATGAAAATCTTAAGGCTCCGTCCAAAAGTATATATCTCTCTGAGGATTAAATCTTACCTCTAAATACGTAGATATTAACAATCATAACTCTAAAATTTTAGAGTACAACACTGATCCTGTGCGAATGTTATCAGGAATGCATACATACAATGACTAATACTCAAGAAAAGATAACTATAGTAGCATCGATGGCATTAGTGGATCTGGACTCCTGGTCTGCCATGACTTCTCGTCCTCGACCCTGGGCAACAACGTCTGGTGTGGCCAAAATACGGGTCGACGTCAGTAAAATAGCTGTTGGAACAAAGGAAAGCACAGGGGTAGGTGAAAAGTGTTCACAATGGGTGAACAATATGTGATACCATCCCTCGGTCTCTGAATGAGGTGCTAATCAGTATCCAACGCCAATACATATGACAGACTAAAATACGAGAACAAAATCTCTGGTGCATCACAACCAGAAATTTCGGCATAGTTAAGCTTAATTAACACCAACAGAGGCGTCCTTAAGATAAATTAATCTGATGTTCTCGTTCAAATTTCATGTAGCGCTTCTCGCATTTAAGAATAATCTAGATCTCAAATAACATTACAATTAAATCTTTCCAACATCCAATCCGGTATAGATGAGATGCCACGAGGCGATAGCAGTTAATTTAATGCGCCGTTTCCGTACGCAAGCCATGCACACGTCAAGTGTCACAGTCATCTCGGTAATATAGTCATAATCGGTTCAATTCAATATCCATATCGGGTATGTTCTTAGGTAACTCATCCACTGGCCACATGGATAGTCACAATCATAATCGGTTATTCTTACTTGTCATATATAGTATTACGTTAGATGGTCCACGAAACGCGGAAAACCATAGTCATAATCGGTTGTATAAAAAACAACTCCACACTTCTCCAAAACTTCTTAAAACGCGATCACGCATGTCCTCTGTTACCACTGCAAAATATCTCAAAACGCGACCACGCAGTGTCCTCTGTTACCACTGCAAAATATCTCAAAACGCGAACACGCAGTGTCCTCTGTTACCACTGCAAAATATCTCTCAAAACACGAATACGCAGTGTACTACGTTACCACTGCCAAACATCTCTCAAATAATCGAAAAATACCAATATCATCCATCCCACGAGGCAATCTCATTATTGCTCTCCTCGGGTCGACGTCATACGCAGACGACTAAAAAAAAGTATCCTCAATATATATAATTCACATAGCTCTTATATTGATATCACGTCGACACTGATACTGACTCTTCCCCTGAGACAATTTATTGCTCCTTCGGGCGGCGGCACCAGCCGACAATAAAACCAATACTCACTATTCATCACTCCACAAAAAAAAGGTCACCTCCCTAAACAGTCTAATACTGTCCTCTCGGGAGCCCGTCAATTTAAAGACGAGATCGGTATAAATTAATAATTAGCAAGAACTGGCAGTGTACTCACTGCACGGATTCCAACAATTCAATAATAGTTGTCACTTAAACAGTGTTGTCACTCTACAGCACAGGAGGGTTAATTCTTAAAAACTTTTCCCTCTCACCAAGCCAAGTTACCTCTAAAAACCGGCTCAACGTGTCAAAACACGTGAGTCAATGGAAGTATGTAATCAAAAAAAAAATAAGTGTAACCAAGAAAGATAAATACTATATAACGAATGTATAAAAAGGTAATAGATTACAAACAAGACGCTAGAGTAACAGAACGAACGATAAATTACAATACTAACAAAGCACGAACGACAACAGACCCGACTAACCTGAAACTATGTACAGAAAGGTAAGAAAAAGAACAGGAGAGACGTCTTCCTAAAATACGAGGAGGATAGAACGCTAACAATCTATACGAATAACAGGTCCCTACAGAACTATTCAAGGCAAAGCAAATCTCCTATCCGTTTTAAACGCCATCTAGATCTGCTAGTCTGGCAAAAAGAGGTATGCTAAGTCTCGATCCCTTCCAACCTCCCGCCTATCTAATCTAACACAAAAGAAAAAAATAATGCCTGTCAAAAGTAGGGGAGCTGGAACGACGAACCCCTCAAACGAAGACAAATACAGATGGTTCACTTAACTGGGCAAAATGGACTGGCTCTTTCCTTTGGTCCACAGCGCTGGTCTTGTCTTTTCCTGATGCTAGCTGTCAGTCCCTCGTAGTGGTCCCAGGATCAATGACGAGAGGACATGCCAGACATGTGGGGGAGAAACAAAAACAAAAATCAGCAGTATACAAAACTATAAACTACAAAAATTACATAAATAACAGTGGAGTCTTAGAGTGGTAGACCTGCAGCTGTTGACGGGGTCCTCTTCCGATGATAGTAGTGTTCTCTAGATGTCAGAAGGTGACGGGTCCTCTTCAGATGTCAGTGGGGTCCCCTCCAGATGTCACGAGCAGAGTTAGGGTCTTGGGGATGTTACGACTGCACGAGAGGCAGCTAACTCACACTCGGACACAACCACACAAGAAAAGTACTAAATAACTAGAGCGTATATATGTCAGGCCGGTCAGGCCATAGTTTACATAAATATTAATAACAAAACAAAAGACAATAGAGGTATATATTCAAACCAAAAACTCTAATTAATAACTTAACCAATGATATTCATGTAACTATGGAGGTACTGCAATCAATAGTAAATAGGTATATTATACGAAACTGGATATCAATTTAAAGTGACAGTTGAGTCGCCACTGGCCAGTCGCCAGGCAAACTCTCCATAAATCATATGGGCTTAAATGTTAGGAGAGCCCAGTACGTTCAAAGCCTACAGAAGCACTCTTCGGCTTGTAGGTAATTTAAGCAGTTGCCAAAAGACTATATTTTATGCACAATCACTATTCAATTCATCAACAATGTGCTATATTATTCCAATCATACTATGGCAATAGATCTATCATACAGGACACTCGTGGTCGAGTGCCAGCTGGGGTTTCCTTAGTCTTCCTATGAGGCTGTAGTTCTCTCTCTATCTCCGATCTCTATTATACTTGAATAATTAAAAAAGATATATTACCATTGCTCACGCCTACTGAGAGGCGCGAACATCAAAATAGCGCAGCGTGGGCTTTCAAAGGTCAGCCCACTCAGACCTTTCTTTCTAGAGCTCAGTCAGTCCGTTAGCAAGGACTTCTTAGTCTTCAGACCACACAGTTCAGGTACTGGCCAACCGGAGATACTTCACGAAACGATGCTTCTCTCGTCTGTATTCACCAAATCTGAACGTTACACGATGTTATATACTATCTAACTACCCAGCGTGCTAGTCCGCTGGCCCAATTAGTTCAGCTATCTCATAGGTCGAAACCTCCCACCATTTTAACTGTAGTAATACGTCTGCACTATTCTACCAGCCAGTTAACGTGCAAAAACTTGTCTAGTCATACTTAACAATGTCAACTGTCCCCACCTTGTTTCACCCCTACTCCATTACTTATTAATCACGAACATTAAAACCGACAAGCGTGACTCCAGCAGTTTAACTTTACATTTATTTACTCACCAACTATAATTTGGCGAGGACCGTTCAAGGCCACCAGCCAATTTCTCATGGCCCTGGTAAACAACAACAACTCACTCTCTGCGTGAGTTTTAACAATATCCGAATCATGACATATCCCCCACCCCAGTTAAAATTTGCAATTTTAACGATATAAATGATTATCGTAAGGGGAAGGCATGAGTCGAGAAATTGCTCGAAAGGTTAACTTAACTAAGAATACTAGGTAATACTAAGACTAGTACTAAAGTTGAAAAAAACCTACAGGACGGGTATCATTGATGGACAAAATTTCATGAAAATCTTAAGGCTCCGTCCAAAAGTATATATCTCTCTGAGGATTAAATCTTACCTCTAAATACGTAGATATTAACAATCATAACTCTAAAATTTTAGAGTACAACACTGATCCTGTGCGAATGTTATCAGGAATGCATACATACAATGACTAATACTCAAGAAAAGATAACTATAGTAGCATCGATGGCATTAGTGGATCTGGACTCCTGGTCTGCCATGACTTCTCGTCCTCGACCCTGGGCAACAACGTCTGGTGTGGCCAAAATACGGGTCGACGTCAGTAAAATAGCTGTTGGAACAAAGGAAAGCACAGGGGTAGGTGAAAAGTGTTCACAATGGGTGAACAATATGTGATACCATCCCTCGGTCTCTGAATGAGGTGCTAATCAGTATCCAACGCCAATACATATGACAGACTAAAATACGAGAACAAAATCTCTGGTGCATCACAACCAGAAATTTCGGCATAGTTAAGCTTAATTAACACCAACAGAGGCGTCCTTAAGATAAATTAATCTGATGTTCTCGTTCAAATTTCATGTAGCGCTTCTCGCATTTAAGAATAATCTAGATCTCAAATAACATTACAATTAAATCTTTCCAACATCCAATCCGGTATAGATGAGATGCCACGAGGCGATAGCAGTTAATTTAATGCGCCGTTTCCGTACGCAAGCCATGCACACGTCAAGTGTCACAGTCATCTCGGTAATATAGTCATAATCGGTTCAATTCAATATCCATATCGGGTATGTTCTTAGGTAACTCATCCACTGGCCACATGGATAGTCACAATCATAATCGGTTATTCTTACTTGTCATATATAGTATTACGTTAGATGGTCCACGAAACGCGGAAAACCATAGTCATAATCGGTTGTATAAAAAACAACTCCACACTTCTCCAAAACTTCTTAAAACGCGATCACGCATGTCCTCTGTTACCACTGCAAAATATCTCAAAACGCGACCACGCAGTGTCCTCTGTTACCACTGCAAAATATCTCAAAACGCGAACACGCAGTGTCCTCTGTTACCACTGCAAAATATCTCTCAAAACACGAATACGCAGTGTACTACGTTACCACTGCCAAACATCTCTCAAATAATCGAAAAATACCAATATCATCCATCCCACGAGGCAATCTCATTATTGCTCTCCTCGGGTCGACGTCATACGCAGACGACTAAAAAAAAGTATCCTCAATATATATAATTCACATAGCTCTTATATTGATATCACGTCGACACTGATACTGACTCTTCCCCTGAGACAATTTATTGCTCCTTCGGGCGGCGGCACCAGCCGACAATAAAACCAATACTCACTATTCATCACTCCACAAAAAAAAGGTCACCTCCCTAAACAGTCTAATACTGTCCTCTCGGGAGCCCGTCAATTTAAAGACGAGATCGGTATAAATTAATAATTAGCAAGAACTGGCAGTGTACTCACTGCACGGATTCCAACAATTCAATAATAGTTGTCACTTAAACAGTGTTGTCACTCTACAGCACAGGAGGGTTAATTCTTAAAAACTTTTCCCTCTCACCAAGCCAAGTTACCTCTAAAAACCGGCTCAACGTGTCAAAACACGTGAGTCAATGGAAGTATGTAATCAAAAAAAAAATAAGTATAACCAAGAAAGATAAATACTATATAACGAATGTATAAAAAGGTAATAGATTACAAACAAGACGCTAGAGTAACAGAACGAACGATAAATTACAATACTAACAAAGCACGAACGACAACAGACCCGACTAACCTGAAACTATGTACAGAAAGGTAAGAAAAAGAACAGGAGAGACGTCTTCCTAAAATACGAGGAGGATAGAACGCTAACAATCTATACGAATAACAGGTCCCTACAGAACTATTCAAGGCAAAGCAAATCTCCTATCCGTTTTAAACGCCATCTAGATCTGCTAGTCTGGCAAAAAGAGGTATGCTAAGTCTCGATCCCTTCCAACCTCCCGCCTATCTAATCTAACACAAAAGAAAAAAATAATGCCTGTCAAAAGTAGGGGAGCTGGAACGACGAACCCCTCAAACGAAGACAAATACAGATGGTTCACTTAACTGGGCAAAATGGACTGGCTCTTTCCTTTGGTCCACAGCGCTGGTCTTGTCTTTTCCTGATGCTAGCTGTCAGTCCCTCGTAGTGGTCCCAGGATCAATGACGAGAGGACATGCCAGACATGTGGGGGAGAAACAAAAACAAAAATCAGCAGTATACAAAACTATAAACTACAAAAATTACATAAATAACAGTGGAGTCTTAGAGTGGTAGACCTGCAGCTGTTGACGGGGTCCTCTTCCGATGATAGTAGTGTTCTCTAGATGTCAGAAGGTGACGGGTCCTCTTCAGATGTCAGTGGGGTCCCCTCCAGATGTCACGAGCAGAGTTAGGGTCTTGGGGATGTTACGACTGCACGAGAGGCAGCTAACTCACACTCGGACACAACCACACAAGAAAAGTACTAAATAACTAGAGCGTATATATGTCAGGCCGGTCAGGCCATAGTTTACATAAATATTAATAACAAAACAAAAGACAATAGAGGTATATATTCAAACCAAAAACTCTAATTAATAACTTAACCAATGATATTCATGTAACTATGGAGGTACTGCAATCAATAGTAAATAGGTATATTATACGAAACTGGATATCAATTTAAAGTGACAGTTGAGTCGCCACTGGCCAGTCGCCAGGCAAACTCTCCATAAATCATATGGGCTTAAATGTTAGGAGAGCCCAGTACGTTCAAAGCCTACAGAAGCACTCTTCGGCTTGTAGGTAATTTAAGCAGTTGCCAAAAGACTATATTTTATGCACAATCACTATTCAATTCATCAACAATGTGCTATATTATTCCAATCATACTATGGCAATAGATCTATCATACAGGACACTCGTGGTCGAGTGCCAGCTGGGGTTTCCTTAGTCTTCCTATGAGGCTGTAGTTCTCTCTCTATCTCCGATCTCTATTATACTTGAATAATTAAGATATATTACCATTGCTCACGCCTACTGAGAGGCGCGAACATCAAAATAGCGCAGCGTGGGCTTTCAAAGGTCAGCCCACTCAGACCTTTCTTTCTAGAGCTCAGTCAGTCCGTTAGCAAGGACTTCTTAGTCTTCAGACCACACAGTTCAGGTACTGGCCAACCGGAGATACTTCACGAAACGATGCTTCTCTCGTCTGTATTCACCAAATCTGAACGTTACACGATGTTATATACTATCTAACTACCCAGCGTGCTAGTCCGCTGGCCCAATTAGTTCAGCTATCTCATAGGTCGAAACCTCCCACCATTTTAACTGTAGTAATACGTCTGCACTATTCTACCAGCCAGTTAACGTGCAAAAACTTGTCTAGTCATACTTAACAATGTCAACTGTCCCCACCTTGTTTCACCCCTACTCCATTACTTATTAATCACGAACATTAAAACCGACAAGCGTGACTCCAGCAGTTTAACTTTACATTTATTTACTCACCAACTATAATTTGGCGAGGACCGTTCAAGGCCACCAGCCAATTTCTCATGGCCCTGGTAAACAACAACAACTCACTCTCTGCGTGAGTTTTAACAATATCCGAATCATGACACAGATGGTCCCCTTTTGCGACCCGCTTCCGAATTGTTTTCGGAAATCCGGGTCATAGGCCGGTTCCCTCATGAAGCAGTTTGTCACTCCGGTCGGCCTCCGCCGTAACGATAAAAAATCAAAGTGCAGTTTAGCCCTCCAAATTTTTTTATGCGTGCTTCTGCTGTTCTGTCAAGTGCGCACACTCCCAGTTTCATTTTTTTAAAATCAGCCCATAAAAGGAAAAGTCACGTGCCTCTAGTCGGAACTCTAGGCAGGGAATCGCCGAGCCACTCTTTTACTATAAAAAAAACATCCATATAGAGGACTAACTCGCGGAGCACCCCTTCTATACCCCCTATACCCCCCCCCCAACCCCGACGCTCACGGCCACTCCTAAGGTAGCGTCCTTGTGGGGATTCGTCTACCCCCGCAGTTTGGCAATTGAACTATTATGCAGGGAGTTGGTTTGTATTTTGGAATAGCGGAACATGGATGCACAGAAAACTGGGACACTAAAGTGCATTATTACCAATTCGTCTGATCTCCCCCCCCCCCCCTTTTTTTTGCCACTCCTCCAACCCACCAACCCAAGAACCTACCCTCGAGCACGGACGATCTCAAATTTAGGAACTCCCCGAAAAAAACGAAATCAAAGAGAGCAGGATTAACCTGCTGTCCCCTCTGTAAAGTCCGCGAACTCGTACGTTACAACCCGCTTCCCTCCTCGAACTGGATCGATTGTTTTTCTTAACTGATCTAAAATTTGGATCATTATGTGGATGTCCAGATGTTTTGAAGTGAATGGTCCAAAAATCCGGATCACTCAAAGCAAGTCGCTGCCCAGTACTATCTGCTAGCAGTAGAAAAAAAGAATTTAAAAGTTTGAAACTTTTTAGTCCCGATCACAGATTAATAAATTAACCAGACTGGAAACACGAGCTTCGGGCTGTGTCGTTTTTTTTACGGAATTTCCCCGAACGGCGACCGTATAACCAACTTGGCCGCCGCTCTGGAAATTCCGATTCTAGTTCTATCTGCAGTAGAAATTTCTTTTTATTTGTCAAGATTGGTTGTACATGTATTGATTTCTTGGTGCGGAACCAAACTTCCGCGTTCAGTAGGCGCGTCAAAATGGTGTCATTCAAAATTGTAGCTATGCTGAAGCGTCGGTCGCTAACGTAAACCTAAAATGGCGGATGGTTCATGACCTTTCGCTGTTTTGTGACGTCACACAATGGGCTCATCCAGTCTGGGTATTTTATTAGTCTGTGTTCCTGATGTCATCGGGATTTTCAGTTCGAATTCGACGCGCCCTAAAACCCAAACTTTAACTTAAACTCAAAGTCCCGATGACAGTGGGCCATACGAGCAGGCAGCATTTACACTCAAGTTAGAATCAAGATAGCTTTTGCATATTATAATCAGAGTCAACTCTTATCTATCTATCTATCTATCTATCTATCTATCTATCTATCTATCTATCTATCTATCTATCTATCTATCTATCTATCTATCTATCTATCTATCTATCTATCTATCTGTCTATCTATCTGTCTGTTTATCTGTCTATCTATCTGTCTGTCTATCTATCTGTCTTTCTATCTATCTGTCTGTCTGTCTGTCTGTCTATCTGTCTGTCTGTCTGTCTGTCTGTCTATCTATCTGTCTGTCTGTCTGTCTGTCTGTCTGTCTGTCTATCTATCTGTCTGTCTGTCTGTCTGTCTGTCTATCTATCTATCTATCTTTCTATCTATCTATCTATCTATCTATCTATCTATCTGAAGACCCGAGAGCCCAGGAAATATAATTATGAGCTCTGCGCAGTTTAATTTTCTGTCATAAAAATGAAATTCCGTCACACGACCTGAACTCTACATGCTCTTCTGGCGCTCGTGAAGGTAAAAAAATCCTTTAATTTTTAATATTTTGATTTTCTTTTTCTTCGCTTGGAAAATGGTGGGTGTGTGTGGGAGGGGGGAGGTGTATATAGGGAGAGAAGTAAAATATAAATATGAAGCATAAAACACACGATAAAAGGAAATGAAAGAAAAAAAAAAAAAGGAAACAAAAAATGAAAAATATATGGTGCCAATTAGAGAAAACACATCATGATAAAACCTAGCTAAACAGACAATAATTTTCATGGAACCATCAAATCTGAGCACATTTTCTGTTGAACGTCTGGAGAAAACTGGGAAATCTCTCCTGCCCGACTCTAATCGGATTGGCTGGAGTGATTTGCCAGCCAGTAATGAGGTTTACACGGTACCTTCAACAATTTACAGCAAAAATGAATCTGAAATGAATAGCGTTTTTTATGTTAGAAGCGAATGGTTTCTAAGCTTTCCTTAATCTCTAGTAGGATTCTAGAACATTCCCGCTGATTAAACCCAAAGGCTCCGTCAGGGCTGGGGCTATTTTATTTCAGAATATGGAATTGTGTGAGACATAAGGTATAGATGTGATATAGTTTAGCTTCGTGTGAGCAATTTTTTCGTAACTCAGCATCTCTGTGAGCATCGGTGAATAGTGAAAAATAACATTTTGTAATTTGTTCTGCAGATTTTAACTTATACTACACCGTGCCTGGGGTAATTTGTCGGGTGTGCATGGATTGGGTTTCATCGTATTTGAACATATCTGCGAACATCGGCGAATAGTGTCAAAATAACATTTTGTAAGTTAGTCTGCAGATTTGGACTCATATTACTATCATCATGGCCGAGGTACTTTGTCGGCTGTGCATGGAGCGGGTAGAAACTTTGGGAGCATCCTGTCAACCAGAATATTATGCCCAGAGAATATGTATGACTCTCATGATGCACTGTGTACGAAAGGAATCAGTCTACCCCTCATGTTGTCTTATAATGACGAAATATTATAAAAACCACAGAAAAGCTGTGGGATCGCAGCATGGCTTAAAACAAAGTCGAATATTGGCAAAAGGAAAACTTTGCATGGTGTTGTTGTTTTTCCTGACGAACGTGTTTGACCGAAATACTGACATTTTGTCTTCCTCTTTTGTTTGTGTTTTATTTTATCATTGGATATTATTTCTTACGCGAGGTTTTGCTACATAAAACTTTTTCTTTTCACAAATTTTCGACCTTGTTATCTGCTAGTGTCTATTCGTATCTTTCTGGGACTTCTGAAACATGTAACATCCTTATTAAAAATGTAGATAATTCTGAGTGAAAAGGCAGTATTAGTTACAAGTTCTCACCTATCCACATTTCAGTGTCCAAAGAAATAGTTATAAAATATACGAACACTTTCAAGACGGTCCGGCACTTTGTTGCGGATTGCTCGGATATCCGCAGACTTCAGGTGAAATTAAGATATATAATTATGCACTACTTGTAGTGAACTAGTTTCAACAACTGCTTTCATGTGCTAGATAAAGAAGCTTTCGAGGTGTGACCTAGGTGGTTTCCCTCTACGTACATCGTCGATTGCGGATGCTTGAAGGCTAGACCGTCGGGCTCATTGGGAAATGATAAATTATTTTGTTTCTCTCATTTTTTTTTCTCTGAGATTTATCAAAGTTGCCGCATTCCTTATTCAGAAACATCTTTAGAAGCTTTAACCCCCGAGCTGTTAAATGCAAAAACCATTTGTATTGTGTAAGCAAATGATTATCCTCATCATTAATGTATGTTTTCCACTTGAAGAGACCTCAACTAAAGAGATTCAGACTGGCTCACCCTCACATTTCATGGCCTCGGGAGATTCTCATGTTTTAAATGTTTGTAATTAAAGGTGCACATGAGTAATAAAACTCGTCCATTCATGAAATTCGTATTACATCACACCATTACTTTGATAATGTCTTTTATTGTGTTTGTCTCTGTTTTACTTGCAGATTATACTCCGAAATGACCGGTATTGTAAGATTTACTGAACTCTTAAATTATTTGTCTTCGACAACACTGGCATAATACCATGTGAACTGATTGATGTCTGTATGATGGTTATTGTTCTGTTTTATGTAACAAATCTTGGATCAATGTTGTTTGTGATGTGGGGTACAACAAGATTGTTAGCCAGGCAAAGGAGAAGTGAATTTACCTTCTTTTTTTTTTAACTGTCGATCATAAAACAGAAAAGTACTTCGAGCCCTCAAGAGAACTAAAAAATCAACAGTATTGGAAGGGGGAATATGTATCATTTTCAGCATTGATTGTGCGCTGGGGAGTCAATTATAGTGTGTGTAGCATGAATGCGATCCGGCCCTACAAGGTGAAAATGTTTTGCTTTCAGGGATTGAATTGACTTCTCTCGTCATTAACAGTGGGGAAAGAGACAAAATTTGACGTGTAGCTACATTTACATTCTGACAAACTATTCAATCCACTGTGCGGGAAACTATCAAAGAAGATAAAGCTTTTAACAGATTGTACAAGAGCGATAAACGAAGCTTAAAGCGTGTTTACAGAGACTCAATTGCTTTCTTCAGAGAAAACATCAAAGTACTGATAGTTTGTTGTGTCCGGCGTTCAAGTTAAGCTTGGTATAGTGAGAGACTGGACGGAAACCAGACGCCCATGAACATAGATCTTTTTAAAATTATTACTGGGCGTGTTCGTCTCAGCGGGTAAAGCCTTTTTTCTTTACCGACACTTTTGCTTAGGGTTTTGGCGCTCAAGAGACTGGTGGATGTCCTAGGCATTATGTTTTGGGACAGTTTGGAGGTGAAGAGGGTGACGCAAATAAGAGATAGAGACACAGACAGACATGTGAAATGTGTCATGGACACAACTTACCAATTGATTCACTGACAGGAGCATGAAACAGAATCGTTGGATAAGAAAGAATACCGTTCATGCACACGCCTGATGTTAAAACGGAGAGATAACTAGTCCAGATACATGAAAATATATTTAAATGGACACATTGGTCTAGGGGGCAAGGTGCTCGCCTGTCATGCCGAAGGTATCGGATTCGATCCTCAATCGGTGCAGGCATGTTGGGATTTTTTTTTTATTGGGGGAGGGGGAAAGGAATTAATGCCCCTGACACTATGGTAGATAAGATGGAGCACCTAGTCTTCTCCTACAAGGATGAAAAACTCGGAGGGCTAGTGTGCACGTCTCGCACCTTAGAAATACCTTGGCAGTTGAAAGTCGAGAAGAGTAGGCCGAGCAATGCCGCCGCCAGGGCAAAATTCTAAAAAAAAAAAACGAGAACAAGAAAAAGAAAAGAAAGAAAAGTGAAATGTAAATGCCAGGGGCAGGTAACCTCCTAAACTAAAGACCTAAACACATTTTTCCCAAAAATCACGTGATTTCCAGGTTTCCGTACAGTAGGATATCGATGTTGTCCAAGAGTTCACGTGCGTCACACTTCTTTAACTCATTTAATTGACAAATACAGGCTGACAGACACACGGACGCCATGCATCCTTTTGATGGTCAGCCATGCATACCGATGGACAATAGGATAAACAGATTTGTCTTTACCAAAGTAATCAAAATCATCTTGAGACAAACTTATGGACAGACAAATTAATGGTGGAATAACAGACTTAAGACTTGATATCTCTCACCGACATCTACTCGACCAGGTAGTGTACCTCTAAGTTCCAGCTCCCTGCCTGACGTTCCGAGTGATCGCTTCTGCATGTCCAATCACTGGAGAACTCTCCGGTTCAGTTCACATTATTATTAATAACAAATTTTTCCGAGCACAAAAGAGTAATAACACGTCATCTTTTATGCAAGACTGGAAACACCCCAGAAGATAAAAATGTCGTTGCAAAACTTACAGCTGAGTTTCCGTGTGTACGGAAGCGGAAACGGCAACGGAAAGCCAAAAACGCTTCAAGTAGTGAAATAAAAGGAATGTTTTCATATGTATTGAAACACCGTTACCGCACACATGGAAACACTCTTTCTTGTTACTACTTGATGGATTTTTGACGTTTCCTTTGCCGTTTGCCGTTTCTGTTTCCGTACACATGAAAACCCAGGTTACTTGTCCGTCAACTGTACTGCCTGGTGTAGCTTTCAATATTGTAGACACACGGTCGTTCAAGTCGAGGTACAGGAAAAGAAAATTGAGAGAAATGGAAAGAATAGGGAAGAAGATGGGATAGTAGGAACTAATGACTCTTTCTCAGCTATAAAGTTAGAGAATATTTTAGGATCTGAAATTTAACTCTCTGCTGTATGAGGGACATATTGGTCGAGAGGCAAGGTGCTCCCTTCTCAAGCCGAAAGTACCAGGTTTGATCCCCGGTCGGTGCAGGCATGTTGGATTTTTTTTTTTTGGAGGGGGAGGGGAATCCCTGTCACTGATCCTATGGTAGGTAGGATCGAGCACCTAGTCTTCTCGGATAAGGACGAAAAACTCGGAGGGCCCGTGTGCACATTGCTTACTTTAAAGATATCTTGGCCATTGAAAGTCGAGAAGAGCAGGCCGAACAAGGACACTGCCACGAATAAAGTTCTAAAAAACGCATTCCTAACACAAAGACACACAGAAACAAGAACGAGAAATGTGAGGTGTAAATGCCAAGAGCAGCGAAACTCCTAAAAATGAAGACCTAAAACAACAACTCGTTGCTGTCCGAGAAATGATATTGTACTTTGTAGAATGCTTCGGTAATGATCCGAAATGCATGAGTTTGAGTGGACAAGATTGATAAGGACAGCATTACTGACACATCTCTGTTAGAATCAGGCTTTTCATTTCAACAGTACAACATCAGTCTTACTCAGAATGTAATGACAGCAATGGCCAGCAAAGGTTTGACTAGCATACCATTGTTTTCCTGCACCTGGTGATACAGCGAGATGCTTATTTTTTATTGTTATTTTATCCGCGAGGTAGTTGTTCGTTATTATATCAATAGTCTGTGTTGGTTCTGAAATCCAGTTCCTGGTGATTCATTTTGTCTAATAAATGTTTTTAAAGGTTTCTTCCTTTTAAAGAAATTTCACTAGTCTGAGGAACAAACTTAATCCAGAGTGATGCGTCTCTTACAAAGGTTTTCATAACAAGCGATGTATTAGCTCCCTGGCACAGTTCCTAGCAGATATTTTCAAATTGTTACTACCCCAAAAACTTGAAGCCGATCTTTGTTGAAGAATTCTGTCTTACCGGGATTTGACTGTTTCCTGTGTGCATTTAAGTGGAAGGCGGAAAAATGGTCTGGGAGGGGAAACAACCGCAAACTCATTGAAAGAAGGAACCGAACAAAAGAGTTACTCAACCCTATTTCTAAGTGCGTTGCTAGGGAAGCTAACAGATCGGTTTCTAGTGTTCTCGTCATTGGGACGGCATAGGAGACCCGTGGGCTTGGGCTGTCAAGTCTTATTTCTGTTGCTGAAGGAAATGTTACTATTTTCTCTTTGTCTCTGGAACTGGAAGCCAAATTTATCAGACCCTGAGAGATTTCTCGGTGTCCGCCAGAGATCGTAACCGTTTTCATCCTGCTTTCATCAGACAGACCCACGGACGGACATACAGACTGATGGACGAATACTTAACTTTTGTTCTAGCACACGTGCAGACAAATAGGCAGACGGGCAGACAAACTGATAGATAGACAGACAGAGAGACTGACTGACTGACAGAAAGACAGACAGACAAACTGATAGATCGACATATAGACAGACGGGCAGACAAACTTTTAGACAGATAGATAAGTAGACATACAGACAGACAGGCAAACTGATAGATAGACAGACAGACAAACTGATAGATAGACAGACAGACTGACTGGCAGGCAGACAGATAGATGGAGAGTGAGAGGGGGAAGAGCGAGAGAGAGAGCCAATGAATGCATAGATAGGCAGAAAAATGAATCGATCGACCTGCTGTTCAGCTGCAAGCGTCTGATGTGTATTCTACAGCTGGTAATCCTGCCACTTTTTCAAAATCTCTCTTCTTTTTAAAATCTGTTCCTTACACACACACGCCCAATCCCCCAACCTTCGCCATACACACACACACAAGAAAAATCTCTCACTGTGAGAGCTTGGATTTATTTCCATTCGCTACACAGCTAGAGTGGCTTCCTACTGAACCAGTCATTATCCATTGGCCTCTCTATCTAGTTCTCTTTCTCTGTGTGTGTGTGTGTGTCTCTCTCTCTCTCTCTCTCTCTCCCTTTCTCCCTCTCGTTTTTCCCTCTCTCTCTATCTTTCGTTCTCTTCCTCTAGCCCTTTCTCTCTCTGTCTCTTGATGTCGTTCTCTCTCGCTCTCTATCTCTCGTTCCCCCCCCCTCTCTCTGTCCCTCTCTGCCTCTCTCCATATCTCTCTACCTTCTCTCTCTGGCTCTTTCTCCCTCTTTCTCTCTCTCTCTCTCTCTCTCTCTCTCTCTCTCTCGCTCGCTCTTTCTCTTTCCCTCTCTCTTTTTTATTCTTAAAACTCCCCAACATCCCCCTATACACACAAACCCCCATGCCCTTATCCATCTATAAGATAAGTGGGTGCCTGGCTGAAGCCCTACCAGATCAGATGAAGACAAAATTTCTAGGGTTTCCCCACTGATAAGCTCTTAATTCAGGACTCCTATGGAAGACCTTTTGTTCTGTGGTAGTCCTTGGCTCGGACACCTTCTGATGGATGTTCCTCTTTATCTCAGGTCCGTGTCTTTTGCCTTCACTTTTCTTTTCTTTCTGACTGTGAAGTTGACAGAGCGCTTTTCAAATAATTGAATACTGGTACCAAGAGAATTTTGTTCATCTACATTATTCCTGGAAATATGTGGAAATTAATAAATCATGAACTTAAACGTCCATTACACTGAGAGAGAGTGGAAGTTACGGTTGTGGTCTAACACATTGTGTGTTGAGCTCTTTGTTTTAGGAGGTTTCGCTGCTCTTGCCATTCACACCTCACTTTTCTTCTTCTTAGTTTCTGTGTTTTTGTGGTAGGGATGAGTTTTTCAGAGCTTTGCCCGGGCAGCGGCCTTGTTCGGCCTGCTCTTCTCGACTTTCTATTGCCAAGGTATCCTTCACGTGCGCAACGTGCACACGAGCCCTCTCAGTTTTTCGTGTTTATCCGAGAAGACGAGATGCTCGATCCTACATACCATAGGATCAGGGACGGGAAAATATGAGGAAAATCCCAAAGTTCCAACACGCCTGCACAGTCCGGGAATCGAACCCGGTACCTTCGGTATGAGAGGCGAGCACCTTGCTTCTAGACCAATTTGACCCCAATTTGTGCCCACAATGAGATAAATTTGGGAAGAAGTGAGTTAAATACAATTTTGGATCTCTTGGATTTTCAGTGAGTATCGTCAACTCTGTCGTGTCTCCGTGATGAAAATACAAGCAAAGATTTCCATCTGTAACTCTGAATGTACCAAAAAAATGTCCTATTAACACCAGGTGCGTAGAGACGGTAGCCAGCGCCTGGGGGCCACGGCAAGTATTGCCCCCCTCCCTTGACCCATGGGCTGTTAACACGTGGCAACGTTTATTTGCCTAGTCATGAAGAAAAACAGTGTGGAATGTTCGAACATTGGGAGATTTTCTGTGTATAAGTGGTGTTGGGGGGGGGTGGGGCGGGGGGCGATTTTTGTTTTAAATTTATTATTGTTAATTTTCTTTTTCTCTGGAAATTTTGCGCCCCCTAAAAATTTTGCGCCTGGAGTAATTGCCCGTGTGGCACACCCCCCCCCCCCCCTCGCGAAAAGCCACTGATTAACACATAAAAAGCTGATTTCTCGGGAAGGTGATATTAGCTGTTAGGACACTTCAACTTCTAAAGGGCGATGTCTGCCCAGACGTATCGTCGAGAAAATAGAAATGAGGATAAAAACTGAAGTATTTAAATAAGATCCACATCAACCAGAGTTCTAAATTTGCCTGTTTATTGACATTCACAACTAATCATGAAACATTGCCCTTCGATACTCCGCATTTAAGTTATTTCGCAATGAAGGCATAAAACAAATGAAATAAAGTGTATTTCAATTACATTTAAACAGCGATAATTACTTCACTGAGTGATCATTTGACCTCTCTGTTGTTTCCTTCACAACTCACGCTTTACAACTGACGCTTTACAGCTGACGCAATTTTCATTTGCGTTGTATTTTTTTCAAGTTTTCGTCCTTGAAAATGTTAAGTGATAAGGACTTGTTTTGCTTTTTCCATTGGCGCCCTCGTTTCTGGACTAATCAGGAGAAATCTAAAAGTCTGCTGTTTTTGTTTTTTTTTTTGAAAGTTCACTGACAAAATCCAATGCTTACCCTTGTATTTTGCTGAATTCTCTCCTTTATAAAAAGAATTCTGCCTGCCTCTCAAATATTACGGTATATTTCATTCCAATTTGTTTGACACCAGAACTTTCTTCGTGAAGTTATCCACCTGATTTCTTGCAAGTGTTGTAGCACTGTTCTCTTATCAGCTCATCAACTCGCGCACGTGCATAAGAATCGTCAATTCTGTGAGCCCCCGCCTCTACCCTCACCTCTCTCCAGCCGTTCATTTTACATAATAGAATATCTAGCATGGTTTCACAAATTGTCAGGAATTGCTGAGAAATTCGTTGGTCTCAATCGAAAAATCACGTGCATTTAATTCCAGCTGAGTAAGATTATTTTATATTATTGTCATGTAAAAATGCCCCCTCCCCCTCCCCCCCCCCACCCCATGCCCTCATCTACCCCCCCCCCCACCCCCACCTCCACCCCCCATCCCCCGTTATTATAACAGGATGGTCAAACCGCGGCTCTTTGGCCTTAAATATGCGGCTCGTGGAAATATCATTCACATGTTGACTGAGCTCTCTTTTCATCACAGTGAATATAAAAGGTAAATAATATTTGTGATTACTGAAACTAATACAGAGTAACAGTTTAAAAAAACTGCATACACGAGTGAATATTGTTGCACACACGTATTTCTTAAGATTTATAATTATGAATGCTTTTGTAACAATAATGCGTATGTAACAATAAAAACGTGTGTGTAAATTTTGTTCATATCGTGTGGGTCTCGAACATCTGAAGTTTATCGTATGTGGCTCTTACATTAGGCAAGTTTGGCCACCCTTGTATTATAACAGTCGTTTTGCCGGTATTGTGTTTCTGTGGCGTGTACATGCTTAGGTAATATCTTTTGACAAACTCGTGCGTTTCGTCCAGTACAAGATAAAATTATATTGTTGTCTTTCATGTACCAACACTAAGCGTGAGCAGCTGTGTTATACCCTGGGTGGTTCGTCCTGCTCACTTCACAAAACATTCAATTGAAAAATTATGTGATGCGTGAAATAGTTCCCTTTTAGGGACAGTTCTAGATCGATTTCTATTTCATTTAGACTTAAAGCTCTGTCGTCGTTTAAAACTTGAAAATGCTGGTAACATCACAGTCAATACAAGTTTACAACTTTTGTTGTGGAGAACCTTTGTTTGGACAGACAAATAGACAAACAAACACGAGAACACACAAACAAACAAGAGAACATATCGATGGTGTCAGGAGCAAACCCTCCAAGTCGAAATAAGCAAATTTTACAGGAGAAACAAAAAACTGCCGCTAAAACTTATGGGAAATGGACCTAACCGGTTTGATCACATGCTTCTTTTGAGTATTTCTACTGGATAATAGTAACAGCTACATTTACATACGATGCAGGATTCCAGGCTTCGTAAATTGGTACTATATAAAGTAATATGAAATTTTTTGGACTTGGTCGATATAGCACACTTTTAAACACATACAGGCAATTATTATTTTATTAGATTAGATTAGATAGAATAGATAATGAAACAATAATCAATGTCTGAGTTTTCTTTTTGTGCTTGTTTCTCTCTACTCGAGGGCAAAAAACCCAGTAGAAAACCTGTCCTGGACACAAATGTCCGATCTGTTCTTCTAAATTGTCTTTCGCGTGTGTGTAATGGTTTAAAAACCAATGGAAACCACTCTGTGATGGCTCTCAGCCAGATTAGCGTAAAACACACAGTTCCTGATTTATTTACAACGCGGAGTCTTAAACCTGGCAACTGGTGCAGAACTCTTCCATTTGAGCTTCCCCCAAAAGAGAAAAACTAGTATTTGCTTCTTGAGTTAGCAAGGAATAAATATTGTGAAAAATGGATTTCTGCCTTGTTTCTCGAGGTACCTCTTTCGCGAAAAACCGGGGGGTGTATGACGAGCGTAACTTGAGAAGCCCTGCCATAAACTGTCGCTGTCTTGGTGAGAGTAAAGAGAATACGTGATGTTTGACCTGATTTTCGCGTGATCTTCTCGCTATACGGTGCTAATCCTTTAATTTGTGATCACATTAGCGGTTATTGCCGCGCTGCGCTGGGGAGTCACTGAGTCGCTCCGCCGCTCCTAAGTGCGGTGTCCGGGGAGAGGATTCCAGGGCCAATAATCCGTAGACGAAACGAATTTGCTTTAAAGGTTACTTCGGCTTCATGGTCGTAGAACTTCGTCTTCAGGGGTGAGAAAGTTGGGCGAGGAGAGTCGGGGGGGGGGGGGGAGAGAGAGCTCAGTCCTGGGGAGTTCTGAGTGACAGAAGCCAAGGGAAGTAAAGGGGAAAAGATAACAGCGTGCTGAGGATGAGTCAGTACAGTAAAGTCTTTACATGGGAGTGAGTGGTCGCCCCTAACCTTCGGCTCTTTACTCAATCTGACTGGAACCCGGGGGTAAACATGAAATAGCTTAAAACTTGTGACAACGTGATAAAAAAATTATGAAATTTTAAGTCGCGCTTCAATTTTTGACGGTAAGTTACGTGGACACCCCCCACCCCCCACCCCCCGCGCCTCTATTTTGGACAGAATTCAGACTTTAACTTTTTGTGTGCCAATCACCGATATATCGATTCTTCCGCTGGTCACGTTTGTGCCAGTCACCGATGTATCGTTCCACCCGAATGCAAGGCTATTTTGTTCCTGGAAGAAAGAAAGTCGACTTTCTATTCATAGATGTTGCTGTAGTTAGTCTTCATTCATCCGCTATTTTCTTCCTGTATTGGCAAACATGGAAAAAATTCACTGCACACAAAGAGTTAATATTATTTATTCACCATTTTTTGAATCGCAAAATAACGGATGCATTTTCGTCGAGGAAAATCCAAAAGTGTGATCGGAAATTGCATTCTACGTATCTCTTAGTTGCATGTTGTTGGCCCAAAGTCTACTTTATCACATGTGTGTATTCTGCAAAGAATTGTGGTGTTACAGTCGGTTCTATTAATCTTTGCATGGAATGCAACTGCAATATTTACTGACCTACATCTAGATTTATAGTTGGGCTTGATTTAAGGAATTTGCAAAATTTATCTTGCCTGGATCGGCTAGTAAATATGGTGCCAGGAAGTCATCAGGTACGCGTGTACGTGTACAAATCAGTGTGTGGTTTTGTTCTTCACTGGGAAGTATTTTTCTCGGGTGTGGCCCATGCAGAAAGGCAATTGGCGAACGGGAAAAGGGGCCGGGGAGCGGGGTGGGGTGGGGGGGGGGGGAGAGGAGAAATTTTATTCTCTTTTATTTATAGTGTGGGCTGGACAAGTTGTATTACAAGCTATTTATGTTATATGACAGATTATCTGTAATACATAATATTAAAAAGATTATCTGAGAAACAGGTTGTTTGCGACACGCCCCGCCAATGGGATATGTTGTATGTGAAATAGGTTTATGTTTATGTATTAGGTTGTTGTTGTTGTTGTTGTTGTTGTTGTTGTTGTTGTTGTTGTTGTTGTTGTTGTTGTTGTTTGGGAGGGCGTGATAGGGTGGGTGGGAGGATCAACGGATACGCCCAGCTATCCTGTCAGATCATGAGAAATATTACTCTGCGGGCAAAACTTCCTACGAGTCCAACTGAACACGCCTCAGTCATTCATTCTTCAGAATAAGTTGTTCCTCTAAAATTTTGAGACACCGTTTACATGGGTATGCGTCTGAGATGAGGGGAAATCACGCCAGAAACGTATTTCGAGAGTTCAGGCACTTGTATGTTCAAAAACTTTCTTTAATCAGGTCTGTTGAGTTTCCTATAAATCATATTTGCTCTCTAAGTACTTGTACGCCAACTCCCACCGTCCCACATCTTCACCGTGCCCTTAGAAAAAGTTGTACTCGTTGGAGAAACATAACTGAATAACAGGGGTGGCCAAGCTGTGGCTCGCAAGCCACATGCGGCTCTTTGACTTTCAATATGCTGCTCGTGGAAATATGATGGCTGAGCTCTTTTTTCATCACAGTAAAAAGGATTCCTGTAGTTCATTACCGTATTTACTACGTTCAAGTCAAAACTGGGCAAAAAGAAAAGGTTGTATGTTGCAAAACCCAGCGTAAGAAATAAAACTCAAAACAATACAAAGCAAACTAAAGAGAAGACAGAAAATACACAAATTTTCGGCTTTTGCCTTTTTCAAGTGAAAAAAAAACGAACAATAAAAGATTTCAACAGGAACGAAGTGAAACAGTTTACTTGGCTGCGAGTTCTTGCTTCGTTAGCAGCACCAAAGCGCGTCCGTCCGCCAAAAGCATGGAAGCTCGAAGTTTTTATGTGGTTTTTATGATATTTCGTATTTACTACGTTCAGTTTAGTTAAAACAATCATCAGCCAAGATTTTGAAAACATCTTGGTGTATATATGACGTGTAATTTGTGGTTACTGAAACTAATACAATTTAACAGTTTAAAAAACTGCATATATGAGTATTCATTTTGTTACATACATGTATTTCTTAATATTTACATACTTTTTTTTGTGACAAAATGTATATATTATGTAACAATAAAAACGTGTGTGTAAATTTTGTACATTGGCTCTCGAACATCTGAAATTTATCGAATGCGGCTCTTACATTAAGCACGTTGGCCCACCCCTGCTATATAGGGTAACTAAGCAACTGTGTTTCAGCATTTGCACATCAAAGTACATGTACACGCATCATGGAAATAGATCAAGTGGATCTACTTTTTCCCCCCGTCTTCTTCAGGCACAAAAAAAAATAACATCCCACTTGGATGCTGCTCGGGCGCAGGGTTTCCAGAAATCTCGTGCGAGTTTGATTTTTGACAGACGAATTGATCATTCCATTAAAACATCCATTGTGATCACGTTAGGAACTTTAAATGAGGGGTTAATAAAACGACGGGACACCGGAAGGGTTGTGAAGGGGCCTTCAGCTTCATTACACCGTATTTAAAAGTTCCATATTCGAGATCTGATCTGGAAAGTTAGAATGGTGAAACTTGTGAATTTCCAGATGTCGTAAAGTGTTGTATTTGTTGTGTGCAGTGCAAATATAAGAATATTTAGTTAAAATTTACCCTTGGAAGATAGGTGTTTTTTTCTCCGTCCCAGTTCTCTGCAAGATGTGTGTGTTCGATATGACGAGCAATTGCGCCAAAATAATCATTAGTTGTGCTCGTATCACACTGATTTGTATAACCTATCGGGACGAATGTTGATTATTCGTCTTTAAATGCATTGATTTGCATCGTAATATCTTTCTTTTTTTGAAAATCATATCTCACTCACTCACTCACACTCACTCACTGGCTCACTCACTGGCTCACTCACTCACTCACTCACTCACTCACTCACTCACTCACTCACTCACTCACTCACTCACTCACTCACTCACTCACTCACTCACTCACTCACTCACTCACTCACTCACTCGCTCACTCACTCGCTCACTCACTCATTCACTCACTCACTCACTCACTCACTCACATATGAATGAATGAATGAATGAATGAATGAATGAGGAAGTGGAGGGGGGGGGGTCATTAACAAAAACCAGCTCATTAAAACATTAATTTTGTAGACACACACACGCACAAATACACAGGCATATCTCCACGCCGAATCTCGAGAGAAGTAAAGCGGACTTCTTCATAGCAAGTTACGAAGGCGTAGAAAAAAAAGAATCGATCAGGGTAAATGTAGAAATTTAAAATAATTTAATCAACTTTGTGATGTAGCGCCTGTTGTAGATCAACTTTGTGATGTAGCGCCTGTTGTAGATCAACTTTGTGATGTAGCGCCTGTTGTAGATCAACTTTGTGATGTAGCGCCTGTTGTAGATCAACTTTGTGATGTAGCGCCTGTTGTAGATCAACTTTGTGATGTAGCGCCTGTTGTAGATCAACTTTGTGATGTAGCGCCTGTTGTAGATCAACTTTGTGATGTAGCGCCTGTTGTAGATCAACTTTGTGATGTAGCGCCTGTTGTAGATCAACTTTGTGATGTAGCGCCTGTTGTAGATCAACTTTGTGATGTAGCGCCTGTTGTAGATCAACTTTGTGATGTAGCGCCTGTTGTAGATCAACTTTGTGATGTAGCGCCTGTTGTAGATCAACTTTGTGATGTAGCGCCTGTTGTAGATCAACTTTGTGATGTAGCGCCTGTTGTAGATCAACTTTGTGATGTAGCGCCTGTTGTAGATCAACTTTGTGATGTAGCGCCTGTTGTAGATCAACTTTGTGATGTAGCGCCTGTTGTAGATCAACTTTGTGATGTAGCGCCTGTTGTAGATCAACTTTGTGATGTAGCGCTTGTTGTAGATCAACTTTGTGATGTAGCGCCTGTTGTAGATCAACTTTGTGATGTAGCGCCTGTTGTAGATCAACTTTGTGATGTAGCGCCTGTTGTAGATCAACTTTGTGATGTAGCGCCTGTTGTAGATCAACTTTGTGATGTAGCGCCTGTTGTAGATCAACTTTGTGATGTAGCGCCTGTTGTAGATCAACTTTGTGATGTAGCGCCTGTTGTAGATCAACTTTGTGATGTAGCGCCTGTTGTAGATCAACTTTGTGATGTAGCGCCTGTTGTAGATCAACTTTGTGATGTAGCGCCTGTTGTAGATCAACTTTGTGATGTAGCGCCTGTTGTAGATCAACTTTGTGATGTAGCGCCTGTTGTAGATCAACTTTGTGATGTAGCGCCTGTTGTAGATCAACTTTGTGATGTAGCGCCTGTTGTAGATCAACTTTGTGATGTAGCGCCTGTTGTAGATCAACTTTGTGATGTAGCGCCTGTTGTAGATCAACTTTGTGATGTAGCGCCTGTTGTAGATCAACTTTGTGATGTAGCGCCTGTTGTAGATCAACTTTGTGATGTAGCGCCTGTTGTAGATCAACTTTGTGATGTAGCGCCTGTTGTAGATCAACTTTGTGATGTAGCGCCTGTTGTAGATCAACTTTGTGATGTAGCGCCTGTTGTAGATCAACTTTGTGATGTAGCGCCTGTTGTAGATCAACTTTGTGATGTAGCGCCTGTTGTAGATCAACTTTGTGATGTAGCGCCTGTTGTAGATCAACTTTGTGATGTAGCGCCTGTTGTAGATCAACTTTGTGATGTAGCGCCTGTTGTAGATCAACTTTGTGATGTAGCGCCTGTTGTAGATCAACTTTGTGATGTAGCGCCTGTTGTAGATCAACTTTGTGATGTAGCGCCTGTTGTAGATCAACTTTGTGATGTAGCGCCTGTTGTAGATCAACTTTGTGATGTAGCGCCTGTTGTAGATCAACTTTGTGATGTAGCGCCTGTTGTAGATCAACTTTGTGATGTAGCGCCTGTTGTAGATCAACTTTGTGATGTAGCGCCTGTTGTAGATCAACTTTGTGATGTAGCGCCTGTTGTAGATCAACTTTGTGATGTAGCGCCTGTTGTAGATCAACTTTGTGATGTAGCGCCTGTTGTAGATCAACTTTGTGATGTAGCGCCTGTTGTAGATCAACTTTGTGATGTAGCGCCTGTTGTAGATCAACTTTGTGATGTAGCGCCTGTTGTAGATCAACTTTGTGATGTAGCGCCTGTTGTAGATCAACTTTGTGATGTAGCGCCTGTTGTAGATCAACTTTGTGATGTAGCGCCTGTTGTAGATCAACTTTGTGATGTAGCGCCTGTTGTAGATCAACTTTGTGATGTAGCGCCTGTTGTAGATCAACTTTGTGATGTAGCGCCTGTTGTAGATCAACTTTGTGATGTAGCGCCTGTTGTAGATCAACTTTGTGATGTAGCGCCTGTTGTAGATCAACTTTGTGATGTAGCGCCTGTTGTAGATCAACTTTGTGATGTAGCGCCTGTTGTAGATCAACTTTGTGATGTAGCGCCTGTTGTAGATCAACTTTGTGATGTAGCGCCTGTTGTAGATCAACTTTGTGATGTAGCGCCTGTTGTAGATCAACTTTGTGATGTAGCGCCTGTTGTAGATCAACTTTGTGATGTAGCGCCTGTTGTAGATCAACTTCGGTGGGTATAGGAGAGGACGCTCTTTGTCTTTGTTGTTCTTTTTGCAGCGGCTGTCTTCGTCGTGGCTGTTGCAGTTGTTGTTGTTGTTGTCGTTGTTGTTGTTGTAGATGAGGATGATAATGGTGATGTTCTTGTATTCCCAGTAATCAGTCGCGCATATCTGTTTTATATCCACAGATTCACAGATTGGCACATTCTAGTAAATTCTCCAATTCAACACCTGAGACCTGAAGTGGACACATTATGTTTTCTGGACAAATTGTGGGCGTACCCCTGGTGCTGTTGACCTTATGTATCTCCACTGCCCTCACTACAGGTAAAGTGGAAGCCGTTAATTACTGGATTCTACGGTCTTTAATCTCAACCGTCTTCATGGTTTTCAATTTTGGAACTTTGATGTCCCCTTAACAGCACTATGCAGATTGTTCGAATTGTTATTAAATGTGACCAGCTCTGGTGTACTTCGATGTCGTTCTGGTATGGAGCATAGTATGTTTTTAAAATGATGTGCTGTTAACGAAAAATATGTTGGCAAACAGCTTCTCCATGCGTGACACTTAATGTAAAGCAAGCTTAAAGGGTAAGATTGCTCAAGCTTTATAATTAATTGTCTACTTGGTACGACCGTATGAGTTCAGCATAGAGAAAGAATTGCGGAGTCTAAAGGTAAAGATGGACAAAAAATAAAGTTTTAAAAAGTGAATATAGAAATAACTATAAAATAAATTAATTAATAATAAAACTAAAAACAAGAATAAAATTTTTAGAAATGACGAGAAAAGTGACAAAAGGGATACAAGGAAAGCTGAAATGTATGGAGCTGGAAGAGAATCTGGCAAATTTTGAATGATATTTTCTGACTACCCGAGAGTATTACCATGGGACCTTTATCGGAAGTCCATTCTGTTCATTCTGTTCGGAGATGAACATGAAATGATGGCGTCTCTGTCTTGGTAAAGTTACAATGATTTTCTTGAACTGTTCCCATACCCTAAAGCTGGATGATACAACCAGAATAGCCTAGCTTATGCCCGAGGTTACAATTATACCCTTTCCTGGGCATCTAGATTTCACATTATCTTACGTTCCGTGAAAATTCAGTGAGGATCGGAACAACCTGCCAGACTACAGAAAGAAGAAATCTTTCTACAGAAGTCAAACGGGAAAAGCTAGGAATGTTAACCTTCTAATGTTCGGACAAAAATTGCCATTTGCAACACTTCTGAAATGATATCATGCTGAACTGATTTTAAGTAGTCAGATTCATGCAAAAATACGAATATCTGACTGCAATTATTTGTTATTAAAATAGAAAGAGAAAGTGTATCAATGACAGGATTTCTGCTCCAGTTGACTGGTTTCAAGTATGGTACACTGGGCGCTAGAGGGTTGGGCTATAAAACACGGGGTTTAAAGATACCGCTCATCTTCAAAAATTGTCCTCGTTGAACATATCAGGAACACGTGCTCATAATTTCATTGGTTAATCGCAAGTTATATCATTTTCAAGTAATTTAGGCGAAAACTGGTATATTTCTGAAGCTGGGTTTTCATGTGTACGGAAACGGAGAGGGCAACGGAAACGCCAAAAAACCCGTCAAGTAGTAAAGTAGAAGGAATGTTTTCATATGTATCGAAACGCCGTCTCCGCACACATGGAAACACTCTTTCTTTTTACTACTCGGTGGATTTCTGATGTTTCCATTGCCGTTTCTGTTTCCGTAGACATGAAAACACAACTTGAGTTTTGTGGTCGTCTCGGAGTTCTCAGCGTTAGTTTTGAAATGCTCTCTTATTTATTCATATAATGAGATCTGGTCAGAAATACTGCCAGGGAATGCTCATTTCATTACATGTATTGATTTTACAGATACACCACGTCTGATCATGTTGACTCCAGCCAATTACTATTTTATTTCTTTTGTTTTGGATGTGGCTCTCATTACCTATAGCCAATTAAATTGCTTATTTTTGTTTTCTTGAGCTCTGTACTGCCAAGGCTTATGAAGTTTTCTAGAAATGCATGTTTTATCAGGGTTTCCTAGTCTGTGCAGTCTACAGATTCCTAACTTGCCAGATCACCATTTGCACCTAAACATTCCTTTGCCGAGAACAGACAAAATATTATTATTTTTTAAAAACCTTAAGGTCTTCCGAAAGCTTGATTTGTCTTTCCTTTGCCTTGGCGTTTTATTGAATCTTATCATTATAATTTCCTACACGAGGCTTTCCGGTATACAACTTTTTCTTATTGCCACATTTTGACTTTGCTGGGAACAGTTATCCCGATTCCTCCTCCTCCCCCCACCTCGAAGGCCCGTGAACACGTAACGCACATTAAAGAAACCTTGGCAGTTGAAAATCGAGAAGAGCAGGCCGAACAAGGCCGCTGTCCGGGCAAAATTCAGAAAAAAAACTAATCCCTACCACAAAAACACATAGAAAAAAGAACAAGAAAAATCAAAACTAGAAAAAAAAAGGTGTAAATGCCAAGAATAGTGAATCTCCTCAAATCAAGACCTCAACACAAAGCTGAGATTTGGTAAACCTATCGATGGCTGGATGTTTTTGTCCATAAAGATCTGTGATATGTAACTGGAACCGAGTTGCATTAAATGATGAACTAATATGTCAGATTTACTTTGTTGGCGTTTTTGTTTTGCTTCTGTATCATTTCCTGGAATTGCAGATTATCTTTTCTACCTTTATTAATTCACACGGACTCTGACACAAGGTAGATCTTTCTCTCTGAAGTTCCTTTATGATCAAAAGGCGGGAAAAGAGCAAAGTATTTGCGTTATCTGAGTAATGACATTTACATAGGCGTGCACTAATGGGGCCTCCTTTCTGTGACTGTTGGCTGTGCGCATATAAAAGAGACTGGCTGTCTCAGCAGTTCTTACGGTATTTTATCTCTATGGCCTTGACACATTTCGTGACTTTAGTTTTTGTTTGTACCATCTCCATTTTCTGAAAAACTGGAGATCTTTCGTATGATGAAGAGGTATAACAAATGCACACTTTGACACTTGTTTAAAATGCGCTGTGGCAGTCATCAAGATGTTTCGCAGTTCTGATTTATTCTAAATCCTTATTATGATAGTGAAGCCGCAAACGTTTAACGTCGAATTTCTCAGTTGTGCAGAGAGTGGGTCTGGAACAAGCAAAAACTATTATCCCGATATGTATGTTGATGATAACAGTGGGAAAAGTTAGGAATAGATAATAGCTCTGATTCCTGCAGGTTTTGAAATTATATTTATCATAAATGGCATGTGATTTTTTTTACCCCTCTGCAATGTTTTAAAATGTGTTTCCCTTTCTAAGTTACTGGTACTCCAGTTGACCTGTTATCTATCTATGTATCTATCTATCTATTTGTCTGTCTGCCTGCCTGCCTGCCTGTCAGTCTATCTGTCTGTCTGTTTGTCTGTCTAATTCGTATTTTGTAAGCTCTGCAATTACTATTAAATGTTGTGTTTGGTTCTCGTCAAATTCTGATATTTGCTTTCTCACGCTCAAACCAAACAGCTAAGCTGATGCACTGTGTTTGCTCAAAATCCACATGCAAGGTTAGACAGTGGTGAGTGAGTGGATCAGCATCACTTGCCGGTACATCCCTCCAGGTTTTTAAAAACAAACATTTAAGTTTTCTGTGTTTACTCATGTCTTTTTGCTCATTTTTGCAGAAACGCAAAGCGCAGATGCTGCAGTCCACAAACGTGATGCCTCCAATGCGAAAAGCTCAGGGTTGCAGTTGCAGCAGCAAAGCCGCCATCCGCTGCCGCAGCATCATCGTCCCTACAGGCTGCAAAATGCGCAAATAGCGTCCAATTCCCCTCCCCATTCAGTTCCGTCAACGAAGCACACAAATTTAGACTCAAAATCTCAGGACAGCAATACCACAGGCCCAAAATTGTTAGCAAATTCCCAGGCGGATTCTACATCTGAAAGTACGGAAAACGCTGATCATCAAATGAACAAAAGGGCCGCGCCAATGTTTGTAGGCAAGAAGAGCCAAGCACCCATGTTTGTAGGAAAACGTCTCTACCGGTACAGTGCACGCGGTGCTCCATTCTTTGTTGGAAAGAGACTTGATTCGTTAACACGCTCCATCTTGTCTGACTTTCCCGCTCTATCTCAGCAGTTCAGATCGACAGACGAAGCCACAGCGGATGATGACACAGAGAACTTAGAGGATAAACGGGGGGCCCCCATGTTTGTGGGCAGGAGGCACGCTCCTTTGTTTACTGGTAGACGAGGCGCTCCAATGTTTGTTGGGAAAAGAATGGATGGCTCGCTGTCGGAAGATGAAGATTTCTCAATAGAAGACGACAAAAGAGGCGCTCCAAGAGTTATGGAAGGGAGAGGCGCGCCTTATTTTGTGGGCAGGCGGGGAGCGCCCATGTTCGTGGGCAAACGCAATGTAGCTAATCCTTTCTCCAGTCCTATATATATCTACTTTCCCAACGGCAAAAGAGGCGCACCCTACTTTGTTGGCAAACGAGGTGCACCAAAATTTGTTGGCAAACGAGGGGCTCCCATGTTTGTGGGTAGACGCATGGATGGAGATGACAGTGAAGAAGATGTTTCAGTTTTAGACGAAGCTTTGAGAGACAAACCCATTTTTGTAGGAGGACGGGGTGCGCCTTTTTTTGTTGGCAAACGGGGAGCACCTATGTTTGTGGGTAAGCGTATGGATGGAGATGACAGCGATGCAGATTTTTCTGTTGAAGATAAGAGAGGGAAACCCATATTTATAGGAGGGCGGGGTGCTCCTTATTTTGTTGGCAAGCGGGGAGCACCCATGTTTGTGGGTAAGCGTTACGGGGAGGAATCAGAGAACGCGATTTACCAAGACAGAAGAGGTGCACCTTACTTTGTTGGAAAGCGGGGAGCGCCCATGTTTGTGGGTAGACGCATGGATGGGGGCGATAGCGAAGGAGATCTCTCAGTGTTAGATGAAGATAAGAGAGGAAAACCCATATTTGTAGGAGGGAGGCGTGCGCCTTATTTTGTTGGCAAGCGAGGAGCTCCTATGTTTGTGGGTAGACGCATGAATGGAGGAGATAGTGAAGAAGAGTTCTCACTTTTAGATGAAGACAAAAGAGGAAAGCCTATATATATAGGAGGGCGGGGAGCACCTTATTTTGTTGGCAGACGCGGTGCGCCAATGTTTGTAGGGAAACGTGACGGAGAGATTACAGGGGAGGAGTCAGAGGACATGATTTCCCAAGACAAAAGAGGAGCGCCAAAATTCGTTGGAAAAAGAGAACTGAATGAACTAGACGGTGGTGATGAAGACGATTTTTTGAATAAACTTGGAGAAAGTGCAAAGCGTGGGGCCCCTATGCTTGTAGGCCGTAAACGGGAAGATGACGTCAGCGTGGAGCCTTCCAACAGGGCGAGGTTACTAGGGGTTCTCAGCCGTTTAGACGCAATGGAGAGGTTACACGACCAAATTCAGAATGATAAACGAGTGCCAAAGATCGTCGGGCGACGAAATGACGAAAGCTTCCAACGTGATAATGTTGTCGACGACTCAAACGAGGAGATCCGAAGGTAGCTCGGGTGGTCGTAGCCGTTTGTTATGATTGAAATAACAAAAGTTTAATTCCAAAAAACTGAATGTTGAAAATGTGTGGCCTTTTGTTTTGTTTCTCGTGATCTATGGTTTTTGTCGCACCTGTTGCTGAGACAAGGCGAAAAGAGGCTAACCTATAAATAGATCATCTCCAATAACAAGCGATTGATAGTGGCAAATTTTATGTCTTACTATGTACTATGTCTACTTTTTTTTCATCATCAACCTGTCTGTCTTTTCCGTTTAGGTATGTGTGTGTATGTGTGAATTTCTGTTCATATATAATTTAAATAAATGAAATGTGTTTTTCCAATACTTAATTGTTAGTGATAAACTATATGGCTAGGATTAGTCAAGATTAGTGTTTTATTTCCTCGTTAACACTTGTAACGAAACAAATTCCAAACACCGTAAGGCAGATGTTAGCTGTGAAGTATATAGGGCAGAGACATATGTTGGCTTTGCCACACTTAGGATGTAATACAGATTTTTGGATATGTCGCATGAGGGGCATGAAACAGATACTGGCTGAGTCAGAAATAGGGCACGAGACAGACGTTGGTGGTGTCAGAAATAGGACATGAGACAGATGTTGGTGGTGTCAGAAATAGGACATGAGACAGACGTTGGTTGTGTCAGAAATAGGACATGAGACAGATGTTGGCTATGTCAGAAATAGGACATGAGACAGATGTTGGTTATGTCAGAAACAGGGCACGAGACAGATATTGGTGGTGTCAGAAATAGGACATGAGACAGATGTTGGTGGTGTCAGAAATAGGACATGAGACAGATGTTGGTTGTGTCAGAAATAGGGCATGAGACAGGTGTTGGTGGTGATGAAATAGGGCATGAGACAGATGTTGGTGGTGTCAGAAATAGGGCATGAGACAGATGTTGGTTATATCAGAAATAGGACATGAGACAGATGTTGGTGGTGTCAGAAATAGGACATGAGACAGATGTTGGCTATGTCAGAAATAGGACATGAGACAGATGTTGGTGGTGTCAGAAATAGGACATGAGACAGCTGTTGTTTATGTCAGAAACAGGGCATGAGACAGATGTTGGTGGTGTCAGAAATAGGACATGAGACAGATGTTGGTTATGTCAGAAATAGGACATGAGACAGATGTTGGTGGTGTCAGAAATAGGACATGAGACAGATGTTGGTTATGTCAGAAATAGGGCATGAGACAGATGTTGGTGGTGTCAGAAATAGGACATGAGACAGATGTTGGTTATGTCAGAAATAGGGCATGAGACAGATGTTGGTGGTGTCAGAAATAGGACATGAGACAGATGTTGGCTATGTCAGAAATAGGACATGAGACAGATGTTGGTGGTGTCAGAAATAGGGCATGAGACAGATGTTGGTTATGTCAGAAACAGGACATGAGACAGATGTTGGTTATGTCAGAAATAGGGCATGAGACAGATGTTGGTTATGTCAGAAATAGGACATGGGACAGACGTTGGTCATGCCCGATATAGGGCCTAATGGTTGACTTCTTCAGATGCAGGGCACAAAACAGATATTGGTTTCGTGGGGAAACATCTCATGAGACAGACTTTGGCTATGTGGAACATAAGGATTGTCTGTCTCACATTTACAGCACGAAACAGAAAACAGACCATGAGACCAAAAAAATAAAAAAAATGTTGGCAATGTTAGAAATAGATGCTGGCTAAATCAGCTAGTGGGCTCAAGACACGTGTTGCATACATTACGCAAGGTGCAACAGCAGATTCGATGACTATTAACGAACCTAAATGAACACCAGAAAACGCAGGAGACCCTCAAGCTTAAAGCACATAGAGATAGTTCATGGGTTGCCCGGAAACAGGATACTGAGAAGATGAAGAAGATGATGATGATGGTGATGTTGAACATTGAAAATAAAATAATAACTGAAAGGGGGAAAAAAACTCGATGTGTCGCAGATTTTGCCACACTGGAACTACGATTTTGGGTGTGTTCAGCATTTGTTTGGAAAAACCTAACACAGCAACTCTCAGCAAACACAGATCAAACACAGATACGTATGCAGTTTTTGCAGTACAAAGCTGATTCTATCTTTGAACTCAGTGTTTTCATTTATTTGTTTTGTTTTTGTATAGGCTTAACCTGTTCTTTCGTGTGCTGGCCAAGAGAGAAAACGTAGTATTTTAATGTTTTGTGCTTCTGCAAATGAAAAAAAAGTTCTGTCTGTGGATATCCAATTAAAAATCACACTGAAGGCATTCAAGAAGGTTCTCGAATGTAGATCATTCAAAGAAAAGTAACTGATGTTTGACAAAGACAATGATTACGTTGATTTTGGTAGTGTATGAGTGGATGGCAAGCTACTCTTTGATAATATACTGAAATATTCCAGTTCCACTCCTACCCCATTTTTCATGTTTTGGAGATTATTGTTGTTGTTGTTGTTTCTGCTGTTGTTGTTGTTGCTGCTGTTGTTGTTGTTGCTGCTGTTGTTGTTGTTGCTGCTGTTGTTGTTGTTGCTGCTGTTGTTGTTGTTGCTGCTGTTGTTGTTGTTGCTGCTGTTGTTGTTGCTGCTGTTGTTGTTGTTGCTGCTGTTGTTGTTGCGCTGCTGTTGTTGTTGTTGCTGCTGTTGTTGTTGTTGGCGCTGCTGCTGCCCCTGCTGTTGTTGTTGTTTATCTTGTTCTTGTTGTTGTTGATGATGATGAAGATGATGGTGTTGAAGCTGTACTATGTACTGATGATGATGAGGATGATGATGATGATGTTAACGCAGGAGATAAGACAGCTACTGATTGTCATTGGCGCGATAAGGAGTGGTAGGCTGGAAAGAAAGATAACGATGTATGATTTGGTTCATGGTACCGTTGGAGGTTGAATGTTTAAACGACGGGACTCGAAGGAAAATGCAAAAATGACTAGATCAGTATTGTAAGATGCATTGGGGCACAGGAAACAGAAAATTTATGTTGTTTTAAGTAAATAATATACCCGACTTGACAATAGAATGTGTTAACTGAAAACATAACTCAAGAGACCTAGCCAGCAGGACAACATAGGTGCACACAATAAAAGGTTTAGAAGGACGGGGTTAAGATATTATGAAGCAACTAGTGTAAGGACCCGTTCAAAGAACGGGAAAACAACACGCACAATCGGCACACAGATTATGTAGATCTAAGTAGACAACAACTCACAACTGGCACAGTAACACCCGCATGGCCCGTGCATAAGGCAGACGGCACAGAAACTCATGTCTTTAAACTTTGAAACGCAACCGGAAGTTTAAAGTAGAAACAAAACAAAAGGCAGGAGGGAGGCCATCATTGTTGAGGAGAAAGCATTATTTGATATTTTTAGGCCTATTTTCATTTATTACAAAATTACGATACTTCGCTTTCATGTCAAAGGAATAGACATAGTAGCAAAAAGAACTATCTTTCACATGTAATTTTTTCAGGTCTGGGCATTTCTTCCTCGCAGCAGTGAATTTGTTTTCCTTGCTGTTTTTTAATATAGATGGGGAGGCGAGTAGATAAGGTAACCGATTGGTAATGGATTGAATTATGGGTCATACAGGAAGTGTGTATACTCGGAGGGGGCAGACGGGTTTGACTTTGGCCCCAGCCTATGAGAATATTTTGGCTTTCATCGTTCGTAAACAGTTCAGATTGCTCATGGTTTTTGTTAGCCTCGGTCAGTTGAGGGCCAGACGTTCAAGCAGCTAAATGATATTCTCCAGAACACCACGAACCAGCAGCGCCAACGAAATACACGTATCTGCCATGAGTTGTACTTGCAGCCTCATCAGACTCTGCAGAACTTGACAACTGACACTATCTCACGCAACACTGTGCGCCTGGTGCACATTTGGGAGACCGGCTCAGTGAAAGATTGCTGAAGGTATCAACAATGAGGGCCAATGTTCATGTAGTAAAGAGCAAATTCAAAGTGAGCGTCACAACTGGGTTATCTGTTTCCAGAATTCAAATTTCAGCAATTGTTAAAGAGCTGCAGAGTGGTTTTAATCCCTTATAACAGTGGAAACAACGGACACAGTACTTCAAAACCAAGAAGCTCATCAGACTACGGCCAGTGTCAAACAAAATCAGTCACCATACAGTCGTGATGGCGCGCCGCCCCAATACCCTACAAGCCTGCAAAATTTCACAATTCAAGGTGGTTTAACCCCTTGGGTGCCGACATCGTATTGTCAAGGATGATTTTTTGTAAATCAGCAATAAATTTTTCTAATACAGTGATAAACTGTTAGACTTTGGATTAATTTTGTTTTAAAAGTTCCCATTCACCTTTTGGAGTAACCGAAAATAATCAATTTAAAAGTATCAAATACTATAAGAGATCTTATCTTTAAGGCTTCGATATTGAAAGGGTTAAGCACAGTGAGGAAGGACATATTTCCAAACTATGAAGGCCAAGACAAAAGGACGGTGTTGTGGTTAGAAACAAAATGTTGCATTCAAACGTGCGACGGCAACATTGACACCAAACAAGCCACTCGTACCCTTCGACCCCACCAAACAAATGGTCATCATGAGGGATGCCTTACCTTATGGCGTAAGAGCTGTCCTCGCACATGGAAATTCAGATAGTGAAAGGTCAGTAAGCTACGCATCCAGATCCGTTAACAAAGCCGGGCATACTATGCCCATATCGAATTAGAAGCCTTTGCAATTAGTTTGGGAGTGAAAAAGTTCCACAACTACATCTGTGGTCTGTAAGCTGAGATATTACTGACCACCAACACCTACTTCGGTAACTTGAAGAAGCACCTATATGTGTACAACCATGAGGCTAACAGCCAACTCTTATCATCGAGTGTGTAGTCCAAAGGGACAAAACAACGCAGTAGCACTCAGCCCACTACCCCTTACTGAAATTGCAGCAGTCATGGAAACCCTGACCCAACACTAAGCACATCACATCACGTCACATTGCGAGGGAAACTGAGAAAGACCCAGAATTTAGTCGCAAGTATGACATAATAAATAACTTTGTTTCCAGCCGGTGATCTGGAATGGTGATCGGCCCCTTCTTATGCCACTGCTTTTTCCGGGAAAGATGTTCTCAGCATACACAATGAATGTCTGAAGGAGCAAAGTTGTATTTTCAGTGAATCTGTGTCAATGCGCCTTGGATCATGAAGAGCACGCCAGAATTGTGCAAATGAAAGAACTGACTGTGTCGTGTACATCTGGCTACATCTGGATATTGAGAGAGTTGCAAAAAATTGCACCTGTTCTGTTAGTTACACAAATATTATGCCCCAAAAGCTGATTTTCATCCGATGGGACTGGCCTGTTTGACCTACTTAACGCATACACATCATCACCACCATCAGCACCACCAGCATTATCACCATAATCTTCACCATTCTCACCACCACAACCTTCACCGTCATCAACACCAGCATCATCATCACAACCATCACTCACTCACCACCACCACCTGCACCGCTACCATTACCACTAAAATGCACTCATGCTCCGAATAAGAGAGATGAAATAAAAGAGTGGTGCCCACACATGCAATGTTATATTTAAAGGTGTATCTTGTATTCGATTTCCAGACTATATGAAATTATCAGCGATGAAATGAACATTTACACAGGAATAACATGATTTCCTGTTTTATTTTAAGCCTGAAGCCATTTTCCGTAAATCTTTGTCATTTGGCTTGTTACCAAATACAAATGCTGGCAGTGTTGTCAATTCATTATCCGAGCTGCAAATGCCTCGAGCAGCGATCCTTTGACAACAAAGCTTTTCATCATCAATTTACCAACCACACCGGCAATAGACATTGTGTCGCGGTTGATATTATTTTGTATCCCTCATGCCATTCTTTTGTTTAATGGTCAAACATCTATAAGTCTATGTTGAGGAAGTCTAATTTATGGCAGTGCTGTGGTAGGGATGGTTCCTTTTATCACATCTTTCATTTGAAAAAAAAATATATCGTCACTTCTCTGCTCTGGTGGCATAAGTCATTTTTGATACTTCTCAGATGTTAAGAAAAAACTGTTTCCTTTCCTGTATTTGGTGACTTATGCCATTATTATTCTATTGGATTATTACATTTTCTATTGGCACACTTTTTTTTCCATGATATTATCTGGTGGCCCTCGTACTCAGGAATACAATGAATCGGCAGTTGCCTTTTGGCATAAGTCTGACATATGCCATTATCGTAGATCAGTGACGTTTTGAAGGGATGGTGGCATTCATAGTGCAGTTAATATTATTTCAGAAACTAAAAAAAATCCATTATAAAGGATCCCACGCCATGGCCCCCTCCACCTACGGCTTCCACCTTCTTTGAGGAGCTTTCATATTTTTTTGAATAGAAATATATACCGATAGGAACAGTTACAGTCTTTACCGAAGTACTTCCATAATTTATTGGTTCCCGTCACTTCCATGCAGGAAATGTCACTTTTTGAAAGTAACACGTTATTGAGTCTAAAATTGCCGTAAAAAGCTATGAGGCTGACATTTTCAGTTCAAGATACAAAAGGAGTTGTGAAGTATAGTGAATGCAAAAATATCGACGGGATGAGTTCAAAAACAAGGTTTAAGTTACATTTTTCTCTAATTAACTTCTTTTTAGAACAGACCAAAAAAAAAATTCAGTGGAAAACCCACGTCTGTATTTAGCAATGACGACATCGGAAGTCAACTACGGCATGAAAGACGTCATGATGCCGTTTTAGTATGTAAATATGTCTATGCGGAGGGGGAAGGGGGTGGAGGTGAATACGGCTGTGGTTTTGTTGTTGGTATTGTCTTTTTTAAATTATTTTGTCTTATTTTGTGACCTGCTATAAATTTAGCCTAATTTAATGTTCTCGGCAACATTTTCCTTTGCAGCCCCCAGCAATGTCAAGGAAATATTTCAGAAATTCCAAGTTCATCCCCATTCTCTCGAAAAACTTGTTTTTGTCACTTAACCTTCTTGGCTTGGTACGTACCAATACTTCACTTACCTGCTCAATCTGCTGTACTTTGTCCATGCACATTGGCGATGTATTTGCCGCGCCGACAGAGGGCGACATGGTTAATATCTACTTGCAGTGGCGGGCAAATACCTATTCACAGCGGTGATCAAGCTGCCGCAGCGGCGTTCATCTGTTAGAGGCCTCGCTGCCGAGAGGGGTGGGGGTGTCATATGAATACCCTGGAATAAACATATCGTCACTGCAATACTGCTTTATTCCATGTCCACTGTTTGTAAAATGCGAGATCGGGACACAATGTGGTGCATAACTGCCTATTTTACCACTCCAAGAAAAATCGTGAAGATATCTCACCTTTGACAGTAGCTTCAAAAATGTTAAAACATTGTTCTCGACACTTTGTACTGTTTAACTATAAAATCTAACAAAAGCGACTTCCTCCGAATGCGCTGATGTGGAGGTGGTGTATGGCAGTATTGAAGCTGCGATTTGCCTGCTCACGTGCAAATATCATTAGGCCTGGTGTGAATGTTCATGCGCGTGCTTCCTGGACATGATGAAATAAGGATGTATCATCTTATGGAAGATCATGCTGCGCTGTCCATGCGCGGTATTGCAGGCGACAGAGCAGCACAGTAAGTGTTTCTGCAGGGAAAATACATTGCTCAGCGGTGGCTACATGAAAATGTCCAGCTAAAAGCAGCGAAACCCTAGGCCTTGCTATGATATGTTGTGTGCTACTTGCATCCCTTGTGCGGAGCGTACGCAGGCAGGCAAGCAAACAAGCAAGCAGTCACTGCGAGAGGTAATCATTGTGGTTGCATGCTCAGTTGTTTAATGAAAGTCTTCATTTGAACCACTCGCTTTTCCATGTGTGTGATTGTCAGGCATTATGTTTATCTTCATCACCATCAACACCATCAACACCATCAACACCATCATCATTATAAAAATCATTATGGTCATCTACATCACCACCGCCATCATCATCATCATCATCATCATCATCATTATCAACAACATCACTTCTCCTTTGCCATCGGCGTCCATCTATTAGCCGTCATGTTTGATTTCCCAGCGCTTGATTTATCAAAGACCTGTCATCATCGGTACAAACTATTATTCCCATATCTCTGGACAGGGTCAAAATTTGCTGAAATACCAGACACAATGGTGTGAAAAAAAGACAAGATTTCATTCCGCTCCCCTGTTTTACGGAAAATGACGTACGAAAACGTAAAACATTCTTAGCCACTGTCTACTTGTCCAAAGGATCGGTTCCGCTCCGCTCCTCACCGCTATGGACGCAAGGAGTGTTTTACATACGTCATTTTCAGTAAAAATAGCGGAGCGAATGCTGTGGACAAGAGCACTGACAGAGAAAGAAAAACCGAGAGGGGGGGGGGGGGATTAAACTCACATACATTTTCACTAAATTCTGTCCACGAAAAGAAATACATCATTACAGAGGAATGCTCGTATTTATTTGATTCTGTTTGAAGGGCCCGTGCCTGAAGGGCTACGCTACTATCTATCTATCTATCTATCTATCTATCTATCTATCTATCTATCTATCTATCTATCTATCTATCTATCGGTTTATCTGTCTGTCTGTCTGACTGTCTGTCTGCTTTAACTTCCTTTACATAAGTGCAAACCTGAAATGAAATGACCAGAAACATTTTGTGATCATTCTCTTTTCTCCCCTTTCTTGGTCAGATGAAGAGGAAAGTAGCAGCTCTCACAACAGAGTTGAGCGCTCATTGCATCCTGTTTTCGACGAAGATGCAGACACTATGGACACGGCACCGGACCAAGAACATTATCAAACAGCCTTGAAAGCCAAAAACCAATACGGAGACATCAGGGATGGAGGATTTGGCGGCCTCTCGCATAAGACAAACCCCCGGGAATTCTTTGACAAGGAGACTTTGGGGGACAATGTGATGGGAGCTCCTTTAAATCTTGCGAATGGGAAAACCCTGTCACAAACAGCTGTTAGCTCGCACGGACCTTTAATATCTAAGAGGTTCAATGAGTTTGTCGGGAAACGTAGTCCCGATGTTATAGGTGACCAAGAAACAGAGATTGAACCAGATTCTTTTCAAAAAGCAGCGGAGCTCAAGGACGTGATGCGCCGTATTTATGCAGCATTGCGCAGCGATGCAATGAAACGCCAGTACGAATTTGTTGGAAAGAAATCCTACGACTTTGTTGGAAAACGACCCTATGGCTTTCTTGGAAAGAAAAGTTATAACTTCCTGGGGAAAAGATTTCCCTACGATTTCATTGGCAAACGTTACGAGTTTGTCGGCAAACGCAGACCTTATGATTTCTTGGGCAAGAAAAGCTACGATTTCCTCGGCAAGCGGATGTATGATTTCTTGGGCAAGCGAGCACCGTACGAGTTTGTTGGCAAGAGAATGGATGACCAAGAGAAGGAGAGAGGTGGGCACTTCATGGAGAACCGCTCTTCACCATCCAACGGGTCTCCTAAATCAACAGCTTACAGTGACGCTTATCCCCACCCACCTCCTTTCAGTACAGGCAAATATTCTGAAGAGAGCAAAAGGTACTCCGAGTTTTTAGGAAAACGAAAGAGAGCAGAGGAAGTCAGTGAACCTGCTTTGTCGGACAGCCAACGTCTAGCGGCGCTGTTACAGAACAACGGCTTGCGCAAACGTTTGTCCAGAATGTTGCTGAACCAGCGACTGGCCCAGCAGTACCCCGAGTTTATTGGGAAATAAATAGTTAACTCTATATAGTCGACAATATCTGTCTGTGTAATTGTAAATTCATGGTGCATGCAGACATGCCGCCCAAGCGTGTGTCGAAAGAATTGATTTTTAAGTCAGCGAGACATCGGAACAGACTGTTTACTACAAGTTTATTTCTATATATATTATATCCACCTGTCCATCAATTACTTTGACAGTGTTTCATTCTCAACAAAACTCTGTTTAATTTTCCTGTATTTTGCCATTTTTGTTGTTGTGGGAATTTATTTAATAATAGGAATCTGCAAAAAATTTGAATTTGTCGCTTTGGATTGTCAGACTTTCTTTCTGATGTATAAACTAGGTCATATTTTGACATTTCACAGATGAGAATAAGCGCAGATTTCTATGTTGTGTCAATCATTCACGTGTTATTGGCAAAGTCTCGATTGTTGGCGGCAAAGTTCTTGACTAGCACACCAATCTCTTGTCACACAAACTCACAATCACTTGCCTGTCCTTATCAAATAGTAGTTGGACACCTACCACTAGCCTACGAAAAAGTGAGCAACATATCAGTTTTAGATCATGTTTATCTGTGCTGTTTGTGATTTCCAAATGCATCAGAAAGAACTGTTCAAATCTTCCAAACTCTAGAAGTGATGAAAACTTTGGTCCAGCTCTGCTACCAAACAAATGTGTAAGGAAAGATTAGTTTGTCAAGCAAATAAAACGACTCAGACTGAATGACCAAGTTGTGTGGTATTTGATCAATGTCGTTTTATTGTGTAGTTGTGTAGTTTTAATGGAAACTGATTCACACTGTTCATCCTCGTCCTTCTCTCTATCTATCTATCTATCTATCTATCTATCTATCTATCTATCTATCTATCTATCTATCTATCTATCTATCTATCTATCTATCTATCTATCTATCTATCTATCTATCTATCTATCTATCTCCTGTGGTCTCCTGATCACAAAACAACAAAAACGAGCAACGTTTACCCCGAATAACCCATCTCCCACAACAACAGAAAACGCAAAGCTACTGTGCTGAGGAAGGATAGAATAGACGAGGATACACAAGATAGACAACACCCTATGACGATACACTCATAAAACGTGATAAACTACTTCCCTCACTCCAAGACAACATGAGTCATACGCTCGAATTCATACCCAATTTATACACTTTATCATTAATTTTAAAATAGAATTACACCTAAAATATTTATCAATACAATTGTCACAAATCCCAGACTGGGAGATGTAATAAGTATGACAGGACAACAATCACGAACAAACAAGTTTAACACTTAACAGAACAACCCATCAGACTCACACATTTATTAACATAATTATACATATAATAGCGCAATTACATACATTATATTATTGAAATGACTGCCGTACAACGGCCTTATTCTCACACACACGCTCCCTCGGATCCACAATCCGGTAGTTACTCCTAAAGGCACTTCGGCCTCAGCCTCTCCCCTCAGGGTCTTAATAACACATTAGTAATTTACTGGCACCGCCGTCTCTCAATATCCCCTTCCTATTGTCATACACCTTAGCACTCCCCTAGCACCTCAGCAGGGCAATAACACATTATTATTTCCATAGCCATCAACATGGCAACAACATAATATCAGTTCACTAGCCTATCAACATGGCAACAATATAGTATCTCATTCACTCTCATATCTACGTCCCTGTCCGTGGCCTGACTGCCACGACTTTATGTGCCTCTACTGTCCTGCACTGACAGCCTCACTTCTGGCCTATGTGTGGCCTCCGGCCCTATGCTGGCCTATCCCCTGTGCTCATCGAGGTGGCTCTGCGGCCCGTCCCCGACACCAGTCATAACTGGAAAGACTCTCACTAGTCTTCTCGACTGCTTCCCCTTTATGTCCGCCCGATGGGCTTTTATTCACAGGTCCGATCCCTAGGACCTTCTAACTTGCAGTGATAGTATTACCGCGCTTTCGCCTCCTTCAGACCCCGCCCCCACTACTACTCACAACAGCACGCTTAACTTGCTGTCTACTGTGAGCCTTTCTTACTCTACACCCGCTCTTTAGCAATCCCCTTAATTGCACTCACTCCACTCGTGACATCATCCCCCCCCCCCAAAAAAATTAATGCAATTAATTTCAAATCGCATCAAGATGACTGTCAACGAGTGAGCGAGAGCAATACCTACACTAAAAAAAAACTGACCTAGCAGTTCCCCTAGTATATAAAATACCGAAATCAGGGGAAAATATGGGGATCAATATGGTCTGAAATATGCATATATGTGTCACCTCATGAATAGCTAACTAAACACAATATCTAATACAGAGTCAAAAACCATTCAACCTATCAACCGTTCTTCATATCATATTTATAATGTCAATATTTTAAAGTCGACTCATTCACACAGATCCTGTCAATGTTCCTGTCCTCCGATGTATAAGCTCCTGAAATCTTCCCCTAGGCTCGACTAAGGTAGTCGGCGATATGATTGCTGGTTCCTGGAATTGGTTGAATAACGAAGGTGTACGGCTGTAAAGCCAATGCCCATCTAGACAAGCGTGGGCTGGACGAACGATTCTTCGACAAAAATGTCAGTGGCTTGTGGTCCGTCTGGATACAAAATTCTCGTCCCATGAGATAACGTCCTAGTTTCTGGACGGACCAGACAATGGCAAGACACTCACGCTCTATCACAGAATACTTTCTTTCTCTCTGCAATAACTTCCTACTGACATAACATACAGGATGGAGACATTCGTTCTTCTCCTGTAGAAGACAAGCGCCGACACCAGAGTCCGACGCATCCGTTCTGAGGATAAAATTAGATCGAAAATCGGGTAATATCAAAATGGGTGACGATGATAATGCTGTCACCAAATTATCAAATGATGTCTGACATTCAGACGTCCACTGGACCTTATCGGGTTGTCCCTTCTTAGTAAGGTCAGTAAGAGAAGATGACAAGGAGGAAAAATTTGGAATGAACTTTCTGTAATAATTTAAAATTCCCACTAAGCTTCTGACTTGTTTCTTTGTTTTAGGGATTTGCAACCCTACTAACTTGTCAATTTTTGTTTCTTCAGGTCTCTGAACACCTCTACCCACAATATGTCCTAAGAATACTATCTCTGGACATGCCAAATCCATCTTTGCGGGTTTAGCCGTTAACCCAAAATGACGTAATCGTTGAAAAATTACTGTTAGTGTCTGAATATGATCAGACCATGTCGACGTATGGCATGCTATATCATCAAAGAATGACACGACATTAGGTATGTCCTTCAACACCAGTATGAGAATACAGATACTCTGGTCTCTCATGAAACCTCTGCAGCATATCAACGTGGAAACCCTTTACTGATCCATCAATGTGGATAGCGTAATCTACCTTTGAAACAACTCGCTCAATAACATAAGGACCTTTCCATGTCATCAATAACTTATTATGGTCCGTAGGTAACAACAACAGAACCTTGTCTCCTGGCTTAAAAATTCTCAGTTTGGACCCTCTATCTTTATAGTCTTTTGCTCTTTTCGAAGCGATACCAGAAGCTTCTTCCGCTATAGTGCGCGCTGAAGATAGTCTTTCTCTTAAATCAACAAGGTCTATCGAAACCTTTTTAAACGGTTCCGAAACCGTGGGGATCTTTTGAAGAGGAGCCTGGGGTGTACGACCCTTACGCGTCGTCTTTTGGCACGCACTGCACGTCTTACAATACAGCCGTACATCTCTGTATACTGACGGCCAATAAAAATCTTTCAGAACTCTCTCCTTGGTTCTAGTACTTCCCATATGACCCGCTAATGGAACATCATGGGCCAGACGCAATACTGTCGCAATCAACGACCGTGGCACGACGACCTGCTTTTGAACGGAAGCCACTGTGACGTACATACGGAACAGAATGCCCCCCTGGACAAAAAAAGAAGATGACCCGTTTTTATATTTCCTCGTTTTCTCGGTTCGCGCCTCCCCAAAGCATGGGTTTAATGATGGGTCCTCCCTTTGTAATTTCGCCAAGCGCTCTGGCGTGATATCTAGGTTGACCGCTGGCGTAGCCAAAGGTCTAATCTTGTCTTTATCGGCTAACCGTCGGCGTGTTTCGACCGCGGCGCAAAAGTCAATACCTTTTGATTGCGACCATGCTTGCACGTTCTCATCGGAAGGGGAAACGACCCGTGATACATTCCCAATGATGAGCTGGGCGCCTGGAAAACAACCAACGACTGCTTCGACTTCCCCGCTAAGGAAAGGTGTATCTATCATTATTTTTGCCATGGGTAATTTCTCAATGGCCCCCGAAAATTGGATGCACGGGACAGTCTCACCTGTAAGCTGTGAATCCCGAATGCAATCCCTATGCACTCCCACAACGGTAGATCCTGTATCTCGTAAAACCGAGACCGGTTCGTCCCCAACAAACCCCGGATAAACCCTCAGACCACCTCCTGTATGACATGAATTTATAACGGGGATCTTTCTCCCACAAGGTAAAACACCGGAAGATAATAACTTCTCACAACTGGGACACTTAGAATACTGTCCGCCTCCGTTGTTCGATGTAACACACGCAGCCGCATGATGAAATCTATTTGGGGAACATGGACTGGAGCTACTGTCCACGTTCGCCGCTATCCTCCCTGCAGGGCAGTTCACGCTGATGTGATCTGCTCTTCCGCAGTTCCAACACTTCGCGGCCCTACACTCGCGTGAAAAGTGACCCACGCGTCCGCAAGTCCAACACTCCGCTCCCTGTGCTGCTCTAGGCCTGGGTCCCCGTGACCCATCGCGACCGGAACTAGAGTCCCTATGCCGTCGGTCATCGGCAAAGGTCACAATTCGCCCCCGGCCATTACCGCGACCTAGCCCTCCTGCTCGGTCAAACTTACCGGGTCCATATGCCGGTGATTGGTGATAGCCCCTACGCTGCCCCTGGGCTTGCCCGCTATAGGCGCCACGCTGACGCGACCTGTCCCCAAGTCCTGCCGGCGACCCCTCGACAACGGCGACGTACCCAGCATCTTGGACGTACGCCCTGGCGACTGGTTTGGACGGATGCGCCGTACGGTATGCCTCCGCCAACTTAGACGCCTCCTGCACCGTCGCGGGTTCGTTCTCTTTCAGGAAAGCCACCAGATCTTTGTGGCACGACGCGTACAGCTGGTCACGGATCATTAAGTCTTTCAGTTTAGCAAAATCCGTGCCCACATGCGCCAAGTCTACCCAGTTCGCGAAATACTCCGTCAGTCTCGCGACGAAGGCAGCAAAGTCCTCCCTGGTATCTGCACGTGCTCGCCTAAACTGCTCCCGGAAATATTCCTCGGTACGCGCAAATCGGCGAAGCAGCAAAGCCTTCAGCTTCTCGTAATCTTGTACGTCTTCGCGCTGTAGCTCTTTAAAGTATGTTAACGCTCGCCCCTGCAATAGCGACGCCAGGTACGTGGCCCATAGTTCCTTATTTTCCCCCCATTGCAATTGTGCGTTCAGTTCGAACCTGTAAAGGAAGGCGTCTATGTCGTCCTTCCGGTCGTCGAACGTAGGGAGCTTAATCCTAACGCCACCTTTATTGGGTACCTGCCGCTCAACTGTTTCTGTTGGCGCACTCTTTTTGATTTCCAACTCCGCTATTCTTACTCGCGCGTCTGTCTCCCGCTCTTGAGCTTCTATCTCCTTTAACTTTAGCTCCCTCTCCTGAGCCTTATCCTGTCTCTCCTGCTCCTCTCGCTCTCTATCCTTAGCACGCTCATCGCGCATTTCTGCCTGCTGTTCTTTAATCCAGCCGCGTAGCTCGTCTCCCTCAAGGCCAAGTTCCTTACCCAACTTCATTAGTTGTTGGAGTTCCGCCATTTCACAGATTTATGGTTATGGTATGTATACTATGAAAACGGCTACCCTGTCGGTATGATCACTAACCAGAGACCTGAAACTATGTCACTATAATAGCAACACCCACTTGTCTCGAATACAATTCAGAAATTTACGTACTTCCTAACTAATTCTATATTTATAAAATATATGCACTATTAATAATAAAAAAAAAAAGAAAAGACAAGAATGAAGAAATACAGTAGAAGGACCACAAGTACGTCAAGGACAACGAACCAGACTAGGACAAAGCTTCTACAAAAAAAAAACTATAATGGAAAAAAAATGCAACCTACTACGCCGATTACACAACAAAGTACGAACAAGAACAGAGTCTGAAAAAATAGAACGTATCTACAGATAGGTAGAAAGAGGGACAAGAGAATACGTCTTCCTGCGGAACAGAGAAGATATCGACGATACAACTAAACAACAATACAGGTCCCTACAGAACTGTTCGCTGTGATGAACGAAGTTCCAAGTTTCCCACACCTTTTAAAAAAGGATAAACTAAGTTCAACACAGCAAACCCGCGCCACCGCCCGTATAACCTATAACGACAACAAAAACAGCAAAAACAGGGAAAAAGACAGAAGAAAAGACAGCCCTCAATCCAGGGCACAAAAATTTTGACTTTTACTTAACTTTGACCCTAGATTTCAATTTCTCCCCTTCCTCGGAGCTCTGGCTGCTTGACCTCTACAGGCTGGCACGCACACTCTGCAGAAATTTAAGTACACATTAATACATATTCAATAAAATACATGCATCAATACATATTATTATTCATAACCATACATAAATCATACCATCATGAAATTTCCATTCATCCCACGAACAA